>JANHGB010031273.1:0-54907 GCA_026283785.1 Coracopsis vasa
GTGGCTGTCTGCTCCACCTAAGCCAGTGAGTGTAATGTGAGTAAGGGGCATGAAGTGTCGTTTCAAAACACGTGTGTCAGAGAACACAGGGCTAGCCAAGGAGCTGCAGAGGGGAGGTACATCACCCCTGCTGCTTCCTCCTCAGTTCTATGCCCTGTCTCGGGTGGGATCCAATGTAGCAACACTTGCTACAGCTATAAGGGAAAATCAACCCGGGCCAGGAACCGGGCTCAAACACCGTCATGCCATTGTCCACACTGTTTAGTTACATTTATATGTGCCAGCCAGGGATGTGAGTGCATCATGGGGATGGAAGTGCAACATGCCAGGCACTGTTAGCGAGAGAAGGAGTGTTACAGCCCCGCAACCCTCCCGGGGCCTGAGCCTCTTGTGAGTATGAATGAAGAGAAAATGTGCATCTCAACATTTACAAGGAAGCAAACAAAATATCTTCAAAACTTTAAGGCACTTCAACTTGGCTTTTTCAGTTATGTGGTGCTGGCACAAGGCATTTTTTACAAAGACACATTGTTTAGAAAAACAGAAATTATCCAATCCGAAATCATCATCTAACATTTATTAAAGCCACTTTCTGAATAAGTTGCATTTTAAGCATGGCAAAATGTCAGACTTCAGGGGGGGAAAAGTTTAAATGGACCAAATACGTTGCAAAACTCAGCGATGACTTTTATGACTCTCTGGGAATGAAAATGACTAAACCCTTTTTTTCCCCTTGTTATAAACCAAAGTTCAAAAATTGGAGCAAGGTCACTTTTAAACAGACACATTCTACCCAATCATCGTTTAGGTGAAACAAAATGTGAAAGTCACTGCAGATTTATGCGGTAGCCACCAATGAAATTCTATTTGATATAAATCAATGAAATTGGATCTATTCAGATTGATGGGGATAGGGGTCAGGGAAGCATGCCCGTTCCTCAGCAGTCAAAGTGACAGATTGTGTAGGTTTTCTACAAATCTGACGTGGTTTCTTAATTAGAAACATAAAGGAAGCGGATACACAAATCCCACTGGTATCCGGTGGAAATGAGAGGAGAATGCCAAATGATAAACCAATATTTATAGGGGATTGTTTCCAAGAATTTATTACATTGTTTTTCCATTTAATTACCTTGAACTGGTCCTATAGAAATACTATAAAGAATATGAATGTGCTCTTCTTTTAAGAAAATGGCAAATTCCTGTTTAAAGTGAGCTAATTAGTCTTACTAAATACATTTGAGATCTGCTGTGAAATCCCAAGGCTTAGTCTGCTTACAGCATAATCACCTTAGCTGACATCTCTCAATGGAAAAGTCTAACCTTTATGGGGCACTGGGAAAGACGATCTCATATATTATTCCAACATTTACAAATCTCTAAGGCAGCTGGATCCATTTTTAGAATAAAATCATACATATTGTATGATTTGTGGTTCATTATTTCCATTGAAGAAGTTAATTGAGCGTTTGTAAGAGAAGGAAGCAGGCAGCAAGAACGCTGTTTGCAACAAAAATCACTTGGGGGAAGGGTTTAGGTAAATTTTTCTGAAAGAAATTTTTAAGGAGGGACTGTTTTTTTGGTTTTGGTTTGTTTTTTTTTCTAGAAGCGTTCAGAATTAAACAGGGGCAAATTTGTGCCATTTCCTCTCAGTCATATCCTTGAATCCAATTCTGGTTTGATTTTTAACTTAAAAAAAAAAAGCCATCTCGGGAAATTGCTGGAATCAACACCTGCTTTGAAATCAGAAATGGTAGTCAGGAGCTACTGTTTCAGACCAATAAAAGTGTAGTAGTACATATGAAAACAGACAAACACTGTGAGGCAGCAGAAGATAGGGTATATTTCCTGCAGGAAGAAATAGAAAAAGCCATTCTTCCAAGTATCATTGCTCTTAAAAAATACTCTGTACTGCAGCAACACCTAAGAGTTTTATTCCTAGACCTGTCACATTTAAAAAAATGCATGATCCCTTCAGAACTTAAACCCACTTCACAAAAAACATTCAGCTTCATATGTCCTGTTAAAATTCATAGGCCTGACAAGCTTAAACATGTTTGCAAACCTCAGCTTTTCGATCAAATTTGAAACAAAAGGCAATGGCTAGATATAGATCAGCAAGACTGGTAAATGAATATGAGCTATCAATAGTCAGTGAGACTTCATATTTGTCTAGTTTTCCTTAGGCAGCAGGTAAAATGAAGATCCGCATGTAGCTGTAAGGAATGGGAACGTGGACAGAGGTCCTGCCCGGTCTGCAGGACAGTGAGGGATAGAGCTTGACAGTGTCTGTTTGAAAATCTGCTGCGTGAGCAATGGAAGCTGAAGCCCATCTTTGATACTGAACGATGGGCAGGATGCAGATTAAGTTTTGAAAAGTTTTAAGAACTGAGACAAAGGGGTTTATTTTCAAAATGATGAAGAGGGAGCCAGGGAAGGATTGCAAAGGGAAGTATCGCAGTCCCAGGAACAAGGCAGAAAGATGACCCATGCAGGAATACACTCAGTGGAAGGGAAGGGCAAAATTTCATTTATCAAAACTGGAAAAAGCACATAGAGGAATCACAACGTGAGCTGACGAAAGCTAGGGGGTGAGATTAGCTGTGCAGTTAGATAGCAAAGGCCATGCTTTAGAGATGCTGGGCAGACTTCAGCTGTTTTTTCTCACTGCAACCTCACTCCTCTTTCCAGGTGTGAAAATGTTGAAAGATGTGGGAAAGGGATTTGTCAGTTAGGTGGAGTAACAGACACGTGCTGCTGCTATCTGCAGAAATGATGACGGAGCTGGGAGGCTGGTACAGAAACATAGAATCATAGAATAGTTAGGGTTGGAAAGGACCTTAAGATCATCTAGTTCCAACCCCCCTGCCATGTGCAGGGACACCTCCCACTAAATCATGCCATCCAAGGCTCTGTCCAACCTGGCCAACTTCCTTGGGCAACCCATTCCAGTGCCTCACCACCCTCACAGTAAAGAATTTCTTCCTATACCCAATCTAAACTTCCTCTGTTTAAGTTTGAACCTGTTACCCCTTGTCCTATCACTACAGTCCCTAATGAATAGTCCCTCCCCAGCATCCCTATAGCCCCCCTTCAGATACTTATCTTTGTGTGTTAGGGAGGTTGTACTATATGATGTATAACCATGTATGAAATGACTGTTGTTACATTTCCCATAGTTCTATTATTTGTAAATAAAGATCTCTTGAAGATGTCCATTTCTGGGGCTCATCTAGGCACCACTCCTGCATATCTGAGATAACGATTCTCTTTTATCATTGATAGTGTCCTTTCTAGTTTTTTACTTAAAAAATATATATAGTTGAAGTATTGTCTTAGGGGAAAAAGGTTTTTAAAACCCCCACAATATAAGCAGAGAGCCAAATAGGAAACTACCTACTTAGGAGCTTTGTTTTTTTTCTTCATTCAGCAGCTTTAATTTCTTTTTTGTTTTATTTCAGCATAAAAATACACCACATGTGGTGACCTTAGCTAGGAGCCACTCCATTTCCTCGGCAGCTGCTGCTACATGCTGCTTGTCTGACAGACGGGGCTAGGTCATGGATACCAGAGGACACCCTTGTGGTCATAACCAAGTTGTAAATGTCACTAAGATTGTTTCTGAATGCCCATCACATGTGTATCACTGATTCTGAAGTAGATAAAGTCAGCCGAAGATTCATATGGGAGTTGGGACTCCCGGAAGATTACTTTTAAAGCCAAATAGCAGCAAGAGTTGTGACGTGCATCCATAAGCAGCAGTAGTGATTTGACAGTTATTTAGCCCTCAGTTACTAGCCCTTTGGTAGAACTGACAGCACGCCTGCAAAGATAGTGAGGCCTGTTTCAGCCCCATTAATGTTGTCTTGAATGTGAGCCTGTGGTCTGCAAAAATGATAAATGTTCAGTGATTGATGATTTTATAGTCCCAAGGCACTTGGGATGGTTCCTGGTAGCCGTGAACAGTTTCCACCTCCCTCCACTTTAATTGGGCCTGAGCTTTAGGTTTCTCTCTGCCAGACTTAGAGAAATTAATAAGTGGGAATTATAAGGTTAACAAAATGTTTTTCAAAACTTTGGCTACAAAGGAGGTGCAATTTTGAGTGTCAGGTCTGTCATGTTTTGGTACAGAGTAAGAGATTCAGTGCACATCTGATCAGTCTGAATGGCAAATTCCATATTCATACCTTTATATGGAAAAGCTGAAAGCATTTTGAAATGTACAAAAGAATTGTAAGTAATTGGGTTAATTAAATAACGTGTGCATCCGAGGGTTTCTGTGGTTTCTGTCTCTATGCCTTTGGCACAAGCTTTCAATAAGCCAGTGTTTCTGGACTGGGAAAGGGTTGCTCTAAGCCTGCTAAGTTTGCTATACAAATGCTAGAAAAGTGCAAAACAGTTTTTCAGTTTGAGTGCTTGTTTGCAAATCGGGTGACAAAGTTGTTTATTTGATCACTGTTTGGAAGTAAACCTTTTATCAGTGAGCTATGCCATTTAGTAATGTGATAGGGTCAAAATGCCTATTAATCTGTAACATTAATAGCAGGCTGCAAGGGGAAATGAATTCCTTCTTCTCGTTTGCACCAACATTTTTTCCTAACGTCAGGAAAGTCTTTTCTCTTCCTGACCTTTTTACTGTGTTTTATAAATGCAAAGAGAAACCTTGGGGGATGGGGGAAAATCAGTTTTGAGTTCTCCAGACTAATTCTGTTCTCTCAGTGGTGAGCGACTTATCACTAAGAGGATTCAAATATCAACATATCTCAGTATTATTCAATTTTTAGAAATATTGTCCATGAGGACACAGCTTATTAAGAAATAATGTGATTTACTTTTGATGGGGCAGAAAGGAAAGAAGGGGAAAAGGTAAAATATGGGCAGGGAGTAATTTCTGTGAGATAGACCCAAAAGCCAACTTTTGTGATTAATGACCAATTGTGACTCCACACATTTAATTAGGAAAGTGTCATTACACTCAATTAGCAGGGCTGCCAAATAATCTGTTTAATACTCTGGTCTCTTTTTTTTTTTTTTTCTCTAGGGTTTTGCAGACAGTCCTCATTACAGTGATCACTTGAATGACAGTCGATTAGGGCCCCATGAAGGATTGTCCCCGACACCTTTCATGAACTCAAATCTGATGGGTAAGTAGGTAATTCTTTACGAGTATCCCCTCAAAGCCTCTTTGGTCAGAAAGAGACATTTTTCATTCCCTTGTCTAGGCTTGACACGTCAAGCATGTGGAAGTTGCTGTTTCTCATAGCAATACTGACTTTCCTATTGAAATCTTTTTATGTTGGGCAAATTCCTCATAAAGGCATTGGCCAGGAGTTTTTAGAAGAAAGAATGACCTAGATTTTCTCGAGTCGATCTAGAAAGTGGATATATTTATATTTGATTTTTACATTTCTTGTGTGAATTCTAGATTATTTCAAGACTATCCCTTAACTTTTGTGAGAAGACATCTATAGAAATTTTTAATTTGAACATTTTAAAAAAGCTTGTTTTTCTAACGCTATCAATTACTGAACCACCTACCAATTTACTTTAGGCTTTTCTTCAGTTAATAATTTGAGGTCTTGCCTCTTGTTCTTAGTTCTTTTGATTTCTTTGATATATGTTGTGCTAGGAACATTGTCACTTCTAACAAATAGATGCTAACTCCTTTTTTGTGAGGCAAGTGTTGTGACTGTGTCCAAGCCTATGGGTGTCCAACATTTTCTATTTTTGAAACTGGCAAAACAAGCAAAATGTGTATTTCGTGGTGAGTTTAGGTATTGAAAGCTTTTTCTTCATTGCCTGCACTTTTGTGTTGCCTGAAACATGTTAATGTATTGATGGCATTGTTTGAAACTCTTCTCCTATTCCAGTTTAGAGCTTAAAAATGTTGATTTTAAAATATTTGTTACTTGGCAGTACATGGCTTTGGCACTATTTTTTTTTTCTAGCATCTTAAACCTAGGGATAACTCTGAACGTTTGTTCTGAGTTTGTACATTTGGCATTGTTTCACATATATTCTGTCTTGTAGACATGACCTATTTTGTGATTGCGGTATTGTCCTTTTAAGACATAGCCACGGTAATCTAAGTGGATTACCTAAATCCAAATCCTGGTGGTCTGCAATTTCTTTTGGAAATCTTTCTACTCTGCTCAGTCTTTGTTTACTACTTTTAATTTCTCTCAAATAGAGGAGACAAAGCACAGCTATTGCTGAAAGCAAAATCTTGTTTAAACTTTCATATATGAACCTAAAACTATGTAAATTGAAAATGAAAGTGTCTGTAGTCTTTGTTAAGAGTGCCTGTCAATTGATCAATGATACTTATATTTGAAGAGAGTAAAGCTAAAATGTAGTTTCACTTAGTTATTTTGATAAAGCAGAGTAGAGCGTCCCTCTAATATGGTTTCAAATATTTTATCCTTTCTTAAATACAAGAGACTAAAAAGGAAAGTTCCTTCAATTGCTCCTCCAGTGTTTTGCTCAGTAGCACGTATGGAGTGGCTCTAGGCTTTGTATTGCCACTGATTTTTATTTTGTAAAAATACATAGCAAAGTTTAATTATTTTTTTTTAAATTTGTATTGCCAAAGGTTAACTGTTCACTCAATTGTTCATGGTTTTATTTTGGGCCATCCAATTTCTAAACAATATATGCCTTTAAATACCTGAAGAAACTATCTTCTTAGTTTTTCAATGTTATTGAAGAGATGGCTAGGTGATTCCATTAGACATAATAAATTACATCCTTAATACAGATTTGAGAAGAAGCCTCCATTGAGATTGTTTTGTAGAGAGATCTAATGAATTGCAAGGTGTGTATGTGTCAGTTGCCCAAAGCAGTTGTGAGCTGAAATAGTTTTGTAATGCTTTACGGCTAACAGTTGTCATAGATTTTAGTTTGTTGGAGCAATAGTACTTCATTTCACCCTTTATGTAGCAAAGAATTCTAGAAAGCTTTCAGTATGTATCTGTAAGAAATGTACACCTCAAAACTCTAGAAGTATGCTTTTAAAAATATTCCACCTGTGGTTTTTGGCTTGTCAGAACAAAAAATTGTATTCATTTTACTTATGTTACAGTAAAAAAGGATGCAGCTTTGTGTATCATACTTTCACATCAGGAATTTTTGCAGTATATCCAAACTTGATGCTGAAAGCTTGAAGAGAGTAATGATAAAAGCTGCATAGAAACGTTGAGTAGTAGTTTTCTATGTAATACCTCTGTGTTTATATCAATTATTGAAACGAAAATGAGATTTCTTGTTAAGTTTCTTAAACTGTGTAATATTTTTTGTCTAGTATCAAATTGCAGACACATTCCTAAAACCAGGATGAAAACATCTATTTTATTAGCTACTGTAGATGATTTTTAGTGCATCGATTGATTAGTATGTGATGCTAAAAGGAGATGGAGGCTAAGAACATGAACTTGATAAGCTTATAGGCAGTATCTCGCTAGGCTAATAGAAAGATGGAGCATCTGGGGTTGCATGCTGAAGACTGAAGAAACACATTCCTTCCCAACATTTTATCATGGCTGAAATACATCTCTGAAATAGTTAAAAAGTATTAAAAAATAAAAAAGAAAGAGAAACAACATATTTCACCATTGCTGTCAACACTTAAGAGCACCATTAAAAGAAAAAATTGTGTGTCAAGGGGATGTTGTTATTTTGTGTATTATGTTCAGCCGTAAGCATATTTGCCTGAAGAGATAGCGTATTATAAAGTGGCACTGTCTTTCATGATGGAGCTCTCAAACATTTTAATGATCTTGTACATTGCAAAAGAGGGAAATTTTGTCTAACAAGAGTTGATAATGATTCAATAATGAACAATTTACCACAGAAAGATGCATTTCCATATTCATTTAGATATTTTTTGAAGTGTTTTGCAGAGGAAGTAAAGCTATTATGTTGGATTGGTTAGTGTTCTTCACTAATGAATTCCAGAATTATCCTGTTGATTTGTTAGTATAAAAAAAGAAGGGCCATTGCTTGTATTTTAAGTATAACCACTGAATCCTCTTGGCACCAGCATAGTCTGTTGGTATCCATAGAGATATGTAGAAAATCAGGCTAAGATATATTGGTGGTATTGTAGCTCCATTTAGACTGGATAATCTTTGCTTATTCAACACTTTCTGTTTTAATTACATTCTAGAAAACTATTCACAAGGATATGAGATTCTTTTCTCTGTAATTATGCTGTCTTTTAGTACGCTGCTGTTGCAAGTAGAGGTCAGGTTTTACTAGGACCCTTTGAGTATGTGATACTGTATCTTCTGTTGTACTATTCCCTGGACTTCATTCTAGGGAGCTTTTCCACTTCTGCTTACCACGAAGAAAGCAGATCATTCTTGAATATAGTTTAAAGAGATTTTTGTTGGTCTGTCTTGAAAATTTGAAGTGGGTGACTTAATTTCCCTTTGAGTATGTATCCTTTTACAAGAGGTAGAAAGGATAAAGGCAAAACTTTTGTGCTCCATGTTCCTCATCTGTGTCCTACACCGTTCCACAGGCTTGTACATGATGAAAAGTTATTAAAAATTTTAGTCAATAGTGAGTGAAAAGATGGTGATTGAATGTAAGCTTGCCGTGTTAAAATTGGTTGCTTGAAGTATGGAGAGAAACCATTTTTCCAAGTTTTCTTTAAAGTGTATGTCCTTGTTTTACCATTATTTCTTTTGCTAGTTGCTTTACAGTTTAATTTGGTTAAATTTTAGAGCTCTTTGGAGCTAGTCACAGGGCTACGATAACTGGAAGCTGTTGTCATAGGAAACTATGAATGTATAGGAATGAAGGATTTTAGATCATTTGCATCTTCTTGGTCTCACCTACTCACTGTAAAAGACCATTTGCAGGGTCATAATTACTAGCTTATTTCCTATCATCTGTGGACACTGTAACAGTCACCTCTATTAGTGTCCTAGTGACGTGGTGACTGTTGCTAACAAGCTTAACTCTGCACTGGGTATGGCCATGGTATTTTGTTAGGGTCAGCATTAATTGTATGGAGGACCTGACAATGCAGGGAAGTCAAGACATGCATCAGTCAGTATTGTTACAGTAATTAGAGCTATAAATTGTTCAGATTATTAATCAAATATAGTTTCTTACACTCTGTTTATAGTGTGAATGTAGAGGGTAGCCCTAAAATAGAAATGTGAAAGAAGCAAACAAAGTACTCCTTGGTGAAAGCAAAGTAATAACTTTTGGGGTTTTTGCTGTCTGGCTCTCTTGAGTGTTGTTTGTATTTGATGTGCTTGAATCACTCAGGTGGTCTGTCATAAGGCTTCACAAAACAGGGTTTTCAAGTAAATTACAAATACATAGACCATTTATTATGGTATTACCCTCTATTAGTGTTTAACTGTCTTGTACCAGTGTAGCAGGTGATTAACAGGTATGTGTTGGGAAGAAACTGCCATGTGGAGTAAAGGGCGGCAGGAGCAGAGAGGTGCTTGATGGGTCGAAGCCAGATTCCATGAATTGTCTTTCAAGTTACTGTGAAACTAAAGACTCATATTGTGGATTCATCCTGTAAATGAGCGATCAATATCTGGTTTGGGGATGCCTTCTAATTTTAGAGTTACTGTTCACTTAATTGACTCGGTTGCTGGGTTGTGTTGGTTTGTGAGAGCGACTATGCTTCTGCTAGTGCGTCTTTCAAACTAGTGACATTGCTATGTCTAATTTTTGTTCTAAAATCTATTGTTTGACTTGTAAGTTAAGTGTTCCAGTGGTAAGTATTTTTAAAGATGAACATTACAGGCATTTTTTTGAAGCAACGTGGTAAATAGCTGAAGCTTCAGTAAGCTTTCCAGTATTGATTGGTGTTCTTGAATAGGTGATGTAAGCCTTTTAAACCTTAAATTGCAAAAGGTTATCCTTGGTAAAAGGGGAGACTTTTGAACTTCAAAATACAAGTAAAAGAAGGCATTGATCTGAATTGTTTCTCAGTTAAGAATCTATCTGATCTTCAGGAAAACTGCTGGTTTTCTTTCTCAGTAGCTCCTCAGTAAAAGAATTTTGAGATTGCAGAAATAGAGTTTATTATCAAATGGCTTTATGATGGTGAAAGCAATAGAAGGAAGGAAGCAAGGGTAAATACTTATTAAAATGGCAAATGTTAAGAATGATGCCATTATAGCTTTTGCTAGGAATCTTGTTTTAATTACCTTTAGGAAAGGAGATGACAGGTGTGAGTAGTGTGTTGGCAGGCCTTATACTTGTCCAAAATAATAGTTAGATTTCCTTAAATTGACTTCTGTAGTCATTACTAATCTTCACACATGGAATAAAATAGGCATCACAAGGGAAATGATCTCCAGAGATATGAGCAATGGCAAGATTGGTCTGAAATCATTTGTGCGCAGTTACATCGGGATTAACTTGGAGAATGGTGGGGACAAAATATTTTGTATCCTTCAGAAAAATCATTAGGAAAAAAAGAGGAAAACGTTAAAAGAAGACAATAACAGAATAGGGGCACAACAAAGATTATACCAAGTGCTTCAGTTCATCTCATTTTACAGGAGTAGGGCAGTAAGTTTAAAGAAAATTGTTAAGGAGAGCTAATAAGCTTCACGTAATTACCTGTCAAATGTTATTGTAGGCTAAGAGTTCAGAAAAACTTTTCTTAGTAAAACAGACACAAGTTAAAATCATCCACAGTTACAGTACTCAAGAGTGTTGGGCTGCTCTAAGGCACTTGTCCACCACAAGCCATAGATTGTCAACTTCCCATGCTGGAAAAGTTCCTTGAAATTCACTTGAGAGTAGCTGTTTCAATATGCAGTTACAGTAATGCAGTTTCACAGCGTTATGTTTACATTGTAGCAAATCATTTATTGTTTTGATTATTAAAGCTAAAAATACCAAGATGCCGACTCATCTGTATGTAATACATCATGGCTGTGCTTCCCCAAGTGCTGCCATTGCTTCACCCCACTAAAGCTGCATGTCTTGTTGCTTCACATAGGTGTATGTTTTGTTTTTTCTTCTAAATTATTTTTCCCAAATAGTTGCATATAATGAACCTGGCAAATGGAAGATTTATGTTTACATTTCCTTCTAAGAATGTTTGTTCTCCTTTTGGCGCTGTGCTTAATTGCCTGATTGACCCTTTGTAGACGGTATTATAGATCGGCTAACAGCCTAATGTGAGTTTTATAGTGTTTTGGTCTTTTATAATGAAAATTTCAAACTCAGAGAATTGTTTTAAGCTAAATTTCAGTGATTCTTCCTCTCTTCTAGAATTACTTCATATATGAATGTATAAATCACTGTTAATTGCAGGTGTGTTTCCCCTCATTCTCCCCCTCTGCCTCGTTTTGTTTGTTTAAATACTAGTAACCCTTTTGTCCTGGGGACATCTGCCTGTGTCCCAGCTCTGGCATGGCCTGTTAGGCAGAGGCACGCTCTTCCTGTAGGTCCTACCTGTAAAACCTTGAAAACCTTGGATCTGGCTTACTGGTTACTGTGCCGATCTGCAGGCTGAAGCTTGCTAGTTACGATGTTTTGTATCTCTTGGTACGGTTTCAGATTTATCTTTTCTTTTCTTTTTTTCCCCAGGTATTACATTAAATAAATTCCACTCACACCAAAGAATTGCTCTCATCTGCTCTTCATTTTCCTTTTGTGAAAGCTAATGGGTTTCTGGGAAATTAAATTACGCAGTCATTTAGTGAAAGTGCTAAGTGCAGGGCATTTTTACCCTTGGGTTTTTGCTCACAAGAGTATGTGTTAAGCTCAGTTTTCCCTTCTGTTTACAGTAATATTTCAATCAAATAGCTTTCCTAACATTTCTTTAAACACAGTAATACCTCAAGGCTTTCCTCAGATGTAGCGGGGTCTCTCATCCCTGGTAACGCTGTGCTGTAGCAGGTGTCCGCCTGCGCTTGCTTCCCCTGGAGAGGCTGATCCTCCTCCTGCCAGCAGCTGTGGCGGAGGGGCCGGCAGCCCCGCTCCCTCCTCCGGTGGTGCTCAGGTGTGGGGCTGCAGGTAGGAGCAGCTGCCTGCCCCGGTGGGTGAGGAGCAAGGCAAGCAGGTGCCCTGCGCTCACCTCCCTTCCCCGCATGAGCCTGACAAGTGACTGCTGCAGCAGTTCAGCTTGAGCGAGCACTGGTAACGTTGTGCAAGTTTACAAGATGGTTATAGTCTCCAAATCAGTGCTCGAGTCGTTTTAAGATTTGGTCTGAGGTTCAAGGGAAAAAAACAAAAAGGTCCTCTTTCTGACAAGCAGGAAAGTGAAGAAATCTGTCCTTGAAAATCCATCAAACTGTATGATTTAACACTGTATGATGAAGAGCAGGTGATACCTTTTCACTGGATACTACTTGTGCCACAAGAACATTCACAGGACACAGCATGTCCCACAGGCAGAACTTGCAGTTTGATGCCCTGCGGGCAGTGGTGGTGTTGGCACTGCCTGCTGACGGGAGAGGAAGCGGGCCTTAGTGTGGGTTGTGTTGGAGGCAAACGAAGTGTTGCCTGCTTCCAAAAGGCCTCGCGCTTAAGCCCAGGATTTCTGTCATACTGAGTACTTCTGAATTGCCAGTGAGGGAATTCAGACTTGCAAGTCTGTGGCTTTTTAATTTTGAAATATTTTGGTTCTGATAAAATTTGTTCTGCAAAGCTTGGGTTTTAGTTAATGCAGTCTGATACACTGGAGTGTCAATTTATTCACAGTGTACTCTACTATTTATTCGCCTTTTCAGAGGCAATCTGATGAAATTTTTAAGTCTTGCATTTCCTCTTTGTTATAACATGTCAGTTTAGCTGCTGTAGGGTATGTTTATCTGTTACAAGGCTCATCAGTGCATGAAATGCTGAAAGGGCATATTTCTCTCCTGTGGTTCCTGCCATCCCTGGGCACTTGTAGATGTGTTCCAGTGGATGGGATCAGCTGGGTGAAGCTGTAGGATTTTAAATTTCAGTCTGTCTGAAGGCGCCAAGCTCCTTTCCAGGGAGGGGGGAGGAGGGGGTAACTCTTTCCCATACTGGTGATGTAACTTCCCCATGAGGCAGTTGCTTAGGGATCTACATAATAACTATTATCCTGTTCAAATAGGAGACTGTAGAAAGCTCACTGGTGATTAAAAGATAATTCTGTAATTTTTCATGGCTTGTCTTTGTTTTGCAATAAAGATGTTTGCTTATCGCCAGGTGCATAAAAATCATTTACTTAATCTCTATTTCATTCCATTAATTTTTTTTTTCATTCTTGTGTCCATGTAGCTGCAGCCTGTGAGTCTCTGGCAGTCCGGCTTTTAATAAATGTAGCAGCCTGTATCCAGTGATTAAATCCTGAACTGGTCAACCAAAATGATGTAACTAGGCTGCTCATGCCAAAACAAGTAGCTTTTGTGATTTGGGGCGTTACAGCATTTGCATTAATATGACTTGAAGTTGTTAATAGTTTTCTTGAGAGAATGGGGTTTAGTGAGTCAAATGTTTGTTGCTGCTGGAAACATGACTTTGTTTAGATACACAACCACCTCAGAGGGAAAAGCAAACCGGATGAAATGGTGTGAGTGAGCCTATAGAAGATGTAATTTTACTTTTTAGGTGCACGAAGGTATTGGACTTCTAATGCTATTGTTTTTGCGAGCTGCCCGAGTGGCCTCTGCATTTTCCCTGGAGTTGTAAGCCGCTGCAGGTGTGCAGTGCTTCAGTTACATAGTGGGTTAATGGAATGAGTATCACCAAAAGAAAACAAATGTTAAAAGTTGATTTTGAAAATAATGTCTGGACACTTTCACTTCAGCCCAGCATTGCACCACAGTTTTGTTTCTGGAAAGTGGGTAAAAGATTTTTGTGTAACAGCAATGTGCAGAAGACCAGAGACCCTGCAGCTCGTGCTGTTAGGCGATGATAGTATCTTGCTTTACATGTGAGTCTTCCTTGGTTGCTGTCTTTATGCTTTTCCGAAGGCAAACAGCACGGTGGCTTTCAGCTGGGTGTGTGGTTTCTGTCACTCTAACGCATGTATATGTATTGGGAAGTCAGCTGAAAATTCTGAGGAGTTATTTCTTAAGCATCCAGATGAAGAGTCACTTTGAGAAATAGAAACCTTGCTATCTTTATGAGTGGAAGCTTCACCAGGATGGCATTTGGTGGAGGGAGGGTGCTGTTTGGTTGGGGAGAGTGTTTGTGGAAGATGCTTACAAGGGGTCCCCCATCTGAAGATGAGTTAATACATCATTTTATGTGATATTATGTACAGGAATAAAGAAACTGACAGTATTTGGGAGTACTGTTACCAATTCCTTTAAAGGAATTGAAAGTTGAAATAAAGTAAGTTGAAATAAAAAAAGTTCATTATAATGGGAAAGAATCACAGCAATTAGTATTGAAATAAATTCAGACTGATTTTACAGTTTTTCCCAAAACTGCTGAGGTCTGGCATAAGCCTTAAAGGTAGTTGGGAACCAAGTGCACTAAAATATGTAATGTGTAAATGTATAATGTGTAAATTCAAATTGGGAGAGTAGAGGCTGTGGGCAAAACCAGTACTGTCTTCACAATAGCTGTTACAAAATTTTAGCTTACTTCCCAGTGTAACAGGGACCTCTAAAATAAGCCTGGCACTTGTGGCACAAATGCACTACAGATAAGACATCTTGCAATTTCTTCCTCTTATACAATGGGACATAGAAAGCAGAAGTCTTAAGAGTAACGTTGTGACTTGTTAACAGTCCTAGAAGCTTCAAGGCTGATCCCTTTGGTCTGCATTGAATACTTAAGTGCATGACTGCATCATAAATACATTTTATATATGTGTTAAAAAGTTGTGCAGAGATAGGAAGAAGTGTACTTGCACACTCTTTATGAGGGTGCTGCAGTTTTAAGTATGTTTTCTGTATTGTAGGATCAAAGTGAAGTCTGACTTACAATTTTGCTGTGATAAATAACACTTCTGTTTCTGACTGGATTCATTTCTTTCCTATGGCATTCTTTATTTGTTTCATATACTGCTAGTCCATTACAAGCTGTCACCTCAGATTTGATTTAATTTATATATTTGGAGTCTGCATCCAACTTCAAGTACAGGTTGATTAACTTGCTTGAATAGAGATTTACAGAAAATAATTCCTTACAGAACCGTATTTCTTAAATAGGCCATACCCATCTTATAAGTTGCATTGCCTTATGAAATACTGTAGAGAATCTTCTGATCATGTCACCCTAACTTCAGAGGAGTTGGCAGAAGCTCATGTGTGTGTTATTCTACAGAAAACATTTAGCACACCTTAACGTTCTACCTATCAGTCAAAAAATAAAGATTTTTTTTTTTGCATGTTTATAAGGTTTTCTCTTTAATTTTAGAGGAGATTTTGTTTCCATATAAATGTGTTGCATTATTGCACAGCTTCAAGTATGGAAGATACTGAAATTGGTCTGGATACACAAGATCGGAAACTGAACTCTTATTTTCTGGGATACAATTCTGTCTTACTTTGTACTCAGTCAAAGGAAATGTCATCCTTTCACCTGATGTGAATTAAATCGTCTCAATGATAGCTGAGTCTATTTCTGGGTTTTTTTCCAGCAGTGCTATGTTCTGTGGCAAAAGATCTGTTAATATATTTTACCATCACTGAAACAATTTTTCTTTACATCTTCTGGAATTGATACGCTTAAGCTCAAGATAAATGTCACTAGCATTGCTAGTATTTAAATTATTACTTCATAAATAACAAAGCTGAGAAATTCTTATGCCATTTATTTTTAGGTGTCTGAACCTATCACTTTTCTGGGTACATTGGGCTGAGCTATGAGAGCACAATCTGAAGTCTGCCGTTCATGTAATGTGCAGTTTACCTTGCACTGCTGTGTTGCTCTTGCCCAGCATACTGGGGACTTGGGGGTTATTTTGTTTTGTTTGATTACTGAGAGTGGTGGGAGGAGGAGCAATGATTGGCTTGTCTTTCTGGTGCTTGGCTGCATTTCCTTTAATTTTTTTGTTCACTGCTTTTATTCATCAATGACAATTTATAAACAGTGCATGTTTCACGATGATTTCAGCCTTGAGTGCCAAACAACTGTATGATTTTGTTCCTTTGTTTGACAGCTCTCTGGCACTATGCCTTGTGCACAATTACAATGAATTTTTTTGTCCAGTGTATGTGTATGTTCTTTATTTCATTTACATTTTTGCTATTACTCTAGAAATGTATCCTCCTAGAAACATGGTTCAAAAGGTACTTGGTAAAAATAACCCAACAACTTTGTAAAACTGTTAAAATGAATTGAGTGTAAACCTCTTCCTCCAGTATTTTGGAGCGGGGGTAAAGGCAGGGGGGCCAGAAGAGAAATACTGCTGGTTTTCGTTGATTAAGTGGCACAGTTGCAAACTATGAAAAGGAATATGGATTTCTGGCAGAGGGAAAAAACCCATGTGTTTCTCCAGTTCGTAACCATTTTATGTAGGATAGTTTGCTTACGTTTATGGAGTTAACAGTGGGCTTTCAGCAATATATTTAGAACAGAGTAAAGATAAAGAACAACTTGTAGAGGATTTTCTGTACGATTCATCTCATTTTGCCTACATAGAAGAAAATTAGGAGCACAAATGCCTTGAACTCAAGGTAGTGACTTTAGCTGGCTCTTTTGTACTTGGTTGACATTCTGCAGTATGAAGGAGGAGAGGTTCCCTGTTGATTGTACTCCTCCGAGCTGCTGGTTTGTTTGCCTCCCTCTCTTCCCGTAGCACAGGCGCAGCTTGGTCTCATGATAGAGACATAGTGCAAATGCCAGTAAGCCAACGTGAAATAAAACACCAAATTGAAAGGCAGTGATTCATCAGGAGAAAATGTTATCCAGGCCCCAGCAACCTTTTTTCCTCTTCTAACTTGTGCTCTAAAGCATCATTATTTCCTTGATAACCAATTTCAGCACCGCTATTGAGCTGAAAGCTATGTTTTAAAAGCTGCCACTGCCCTTCTGTCTAATCTCTCTTGTATTCTTGATGGTACTTTTATGTTGCTTTCTTGTTTTACTGCAACACAATTATGTGTCATTGGTCCAATATATTTCCTTCAAAAATGCCAAAACATCAGAAGCAGAAAATAATGTAAACTTAAATTTACATTAAAATCATCAACAGACTCGCCTGTTTTCAAATCTTTAGGGTATAGTTTTAGTAGTTTTACTGTATGGTTAAGCTTGTATTTTTGTCCCGGAATGCACCCATCTGGATCAGTACACTGTTCCACCTGGGCACTTCCATCAGGCTTACACACAGCTGCATGTCGGGATTTTTCTTGTCTTTACCAGTCTTGACTGTCTTCCTTGGTCAGTTGACTTTTTTGACTGTTTTAAGAAAGGCCATTTTTTGTGGTTTTGTGCAAGTATGTTGCTTTTTGTAGATAGGCTTTCTCTTTTTTCCCTTCATCTTAAATATAAGGAAAGTTTTAAATCTGACTATGCTCTGTTATTTACAGTATGGTACTTCCTTGGCTGTTGAAATGTAGAGCATAACGTCATTCTTCACATTTGCTCTGTTGTTATTCTTGGTTCTTGATCTGTGTATGTGTTACTGGCCAGTGCTATTGGTGGAATATGATGGTAGAGGAGTATTTCTCTGTTTCAGTGTGCATCTTTTTGCTTGTATGTGAGACATCTGCACATTCAAAACCAGGCTTTTCCAAGTGATCTTTGAGTGCAGATTGTGAACAGGGGTGCTGTGTAGTACAGTAAGTATTCTCTTTCACAGCACAGATTGCTGTGCACTAGATTTGGAAGATCAAAACTGTTTGTTCTCATATTGCAATGGAGGTACATTCTCTGATTCTCTGTTAGAAGAGCTAGAAGTTATAGTGCATGGACAAGAGGATAATAAAAGCCATTATAGGAAAATATGTTTTAAACTGGAAAAAGAATCATTTATTGATGGCCAGCTTGTAAACAAACCTGCAAGGCTGTGGCTTAGTTACATTGGAGGAAGGAATATGAGCCAGATGTTAAAACACCCTTTGGTTACTTCTGAAAGAGTGAGTTTGAATGCAAAATTATAAAATTTGCTTATTTCTGTGTTAGGTCAGCAGCATGGGTTCAGACATGCTGAAGGGGAACATCATAGTTTTCCACTCCTGGAAGCAAAATAACATGCACATTTTTAGTGTCCAGTGTTCTGTTATTTAAAACATGTCCTTCTTACTGAAGCTTCTGGGATGTGCATGGCTGTTTTTCAGGACGCTCGATCCCTTGTAGCATGTACCATGCTGCTCAAGGCAAGAATCTGTAGATGTCACAGTCATCTTGCCACACATGATGAATCACTTTGCCTAGAGATTTTCTGCCTGCACAGCCGCTGGGGTGGCTCTTGTCTCCCTAAGGATGTTCTGTTCGACTAGCCATCTGAGCTTACTCTGCTGTGACCAGTTTAGAAAGTACTAACTCCAAACTTTTTCACATTTCATTTCTACTAGTAAATAACGTGGGGATTACATCATATAAATACATATGTAGAGCAAACTGCTGACCAAACTCAGAAATAAGGCACAAAAAGGACTAGTTTGGCTTTAAAAATGCTCTCTCTTTAAATTTCTTCAGTTTGATGGGGATTTTTTCGTGTGTGTGTTTGTTTTTAGTTTGTTACAAGATTCATGTCAAGTGATTGTAACTGCAGGATGCTGTCGAAAATGTGTTTTTCTTTTTGTGTCTCTCTTTGGATGCATTCTTTGGTTGCAAGACAGGATTAATGGTAGCTGATAATAAAACCTGAAGTTTCAAGATACAGAATAAGATCTGGTCAACTGTCTCAGGGGTCCATAAATATGCTCTGGGGAGCCTAAAGAAAACATTAAAAAAAAAAAGGTTGATGTTTCTAGGATTTAATGCAATTCATGCTTTTTAAATAGTTTAAAATTTGTACCAGGTAAACTTAAATTCATATCTGGCTGTTCAGTTTTCAAATTCAGTGGTCAAAAACATATGCACTGACCATTTCGTTGTGGCAAGATGTGTATCTCCCTGTTTTTGCAAATGTATAGGAGTAGTACATCAACAGTGAGGCACAGGAAGCGTCAAACTACAGCAAGTAGACTTTATTTTGAGGTTTCTTTTTGTGTTGTTTTTCCTTCTCAATTACTTACATTCTTACCCTTCCTGCCTTTTTGCTTTTGACTGTCTTTTTGACAATATATATTCCTGCGTTCTCCCCTTCCCGTGTGAGCAGTGCAGTCCCTAACTCCCTTTGTAGCCTGTTCAAGGTCTGTTGTTGTGAGGAGGAGGTGGCTCTTTGCCTTCTTTACTCCCTCCCCCTGAGAAAATCCACCTGTTCTTCTAGCAGACGTTTGCAGTGATTTAAGAAGGGGGTGGCAGTGTAGCTGCAAATTATTAGGTAGCCATATTTTATCTTTTCATTTGTACACAGAAGCACCTTTTCTAACTCAGGTTGACTATTTTCTGTCCTGGTGACCCTTTTCAAATATTTGCTTAAAGAGGCATGGCTGGGAGAGCAGCCTATCTATATTCTGTTTTGGAAGGCAAATCTAAATAAAAAGTTTTGCACAGACTTCCCTTTTTTCCCCAGGGATGTTCATTTTTTTTTTTTTTTTTTTTTTAATAATATAGTAATCTTGCAGAAATTATTTTCAGTATCAAGAACAGCCTTTAAATGTAAAATCGCTCCAAGTAATGTAAGCATTCTTTTTGTCATAACTTTAAGATCCAACTCGGTATGTACTGTAAAACAAATCCCAAAATATTTCTTATATCTAAAAAAAAAAAAAAAAAAAAAAGGAAAAATAAACCGTTGCCTTCATGTAGCTCCAGCTCTTATTTGCAAGGAGACTTTTACTGATAGAAGATAAATTCTTGGTTCTGTTCATGATTTGTTTTCTCCTCTCCAGAATTCTCTCCAGAATTTTCATTCTGGTTTTGTTTGCTTTTTTACATTTGCAACTTTGACAGCTACTGGAAATTCTTGAATACATGCAGTCTGTGTCACATTGAAAAAACAGTATTGGAATGAAAATGTTATTTGATACCTGGAAGTATAGCTTGATTAGTTATAAAAATGCTTATTTTGAAGTCAAAGCCAGTTATGCCTGCCCAAGGTTTAATACTCATTTTTATAATGAACCCAGCTGTAAAACCTGAATGGAAATCAACCAGCTTGATGCTAACAGCTGATCATAAGGAATCTAGTTAGACAAAATGTAAAATGAGTAGTTTTTATTGACCCTGGGTAAAGCTGAGTAACATCAGTGAAGGTGATTTAGATAAGAGAGACCAGTTAAGCTGTAGCTTGTATCTAAATGTTAAAGCATTTGATTTAGCTGGGTTTGCATGTTTCTATAGTAGTTAAAGAATGTTCTTAGTAGAGTTACAGTTTTTCTTTGGATTTGTATGCTTAAAAGAATTGCTTTTACTAAGAGAACTAGATACTTAATTTTAGCTATGTTTTCGGTTTGTGGTTTTATTTGTTGAATTAATTTCATAAAGCTTTTTTTAACATTGACCAAATGCGTGTCTTCTGCTTGTTAGTGCAACATTTGCATTAACTGTGTCTCATTTAACCATTTTTACTCCAGAAATCACAAAACCCTTTCATTCTTAGCTATCAACTGTCATAAGTTCCAACACATTTTTACCTCTGTTTATTGTAAATAACAATTCTGCTGTATTTGTAATACTGGGAGTATTTCTTGCAGAAATCATTTCAGGTTAACCTTGTAACCAGTTACCATTGCGCCGACAAGATGAGGTTTTTCTAGTTTGGGGATGGGGGTGTTGTTCATTTGTTTTATAACTGTCTTGCTCATTATCTTCTGGCTCCCTTTTTCCAAACAGTGGTACTTGCCTAATTTTGAATGAATTAATAAATGAAAACTGCTACTTGCAAGATAAATGTTACTAATTTATACACTATATGCATGTAAATTAAATATAATATTTTGTTGACAGCTTTGCTTCTGTATGTTTTAGGGGTAAGAGTCATAGTATAAGGAAATTTTCACTAGAGTCCTTTGCTGCAGGAAATGTTTCAGGGGTTATATATTGTTTTGCTTATGGATTAGAATTTGTGTTACTGTTGTCATGACTCCTTCACTGATTTGAACAAACTGTTCCTGTTATCTTGATGTCCTATTGCCTATAAAATCTGTATAACAATTGGATCCCTGGTACTTCTAAAAGATTTTCAGAAGTTCATTAAAGTTGTCTCTCCGTTTCATACAGTGTTCTTTGAAATCCCCTTGCTTGCAAGTGGTGCCACCTTTTTGCCACCTTGGACTACCCTTGCTTTTGAAGTTTCTCTGATAAACTTTACCCTTTCGTGCTTTAGTGTCCATATGTTCAGCTGAACCCTCACTTTCTATGTTGTAGCTTTTTTAGGTACAATTACATCACAAGCAAGTAAAACTGCACTGCTTTCCCACCTTAGTCAATGAGAAGAGAGGTTCTAAACCAGAAGAGGTTTAGTGTCTGGGGCATGCCTCCTACCAGAGATACATGTCCTTGGCTTCCTTCGTGTAGTGCTTTGGCACAGGGAAGGCAGGTGAGGTGCTCAGGCTGGCCTGGACACTTGGGTTAACTGTCCCCTTCTTGCTCTTGCTTAACGTATGGGTGAGGTTTGCTGAGGTTTGTTTTCATTTTGGATGACATTCTTTGTCAAACTCTTCCCAGCTCTTTCCATTGTAAATGTCACCAGCTGTTAGTTTTTTACCTCTTAAGAGATTTCAAGTCTGTAGCCTAGTCACCAGCTTGCCCTGTGTTGCATATGAAGTATGACGATTATTAGTACTTGATTCATTCTATGACATTTTTAATTCCTGTTCAAGAGCTTTGAAAATAAAAGAAGCTGAATGTAATCTAAAAAACCTGATCCTATTAAGGAAGATGTTCTGGTTTTAACACTGTAGGTTCCCCAGATACTACAGTAATTAGCATTCTGTGAATGCCCAGAATAGAACTGGTCGTCAGGCCCTTAATTTAATGATTTATTGATTAATGATTTTTTTGTATTCTAGTGAGGGAGAGTACTTCCTCATCTGCTGCTGGTCAACATGATTCTGCAAAAGGATGTGAATATTCCTTTGATATTACTCATGTTTGTTCTTTAACTCTTTTGTGTTCATTTGACACCAAGTCTGCAACCTCTTTATTGTGTGGATTTTTTGGATTACAGAACACAGATTTGGCCTTGTGAAAAGGTGAATCATACCGAGACTCTGACTTGAGAGCAAAATGCAAATGTTTCCGTGCATTTTTCTGAGATCTTTTGAGATAAGGAAGGGAGGAAGCCAAGGAAAGGAGATAAAAGGGCCTGCAGCAGTACAGATCACCAAATGATCTGGTTTTTAACAAAAATAGTGCTTTCTGCTTCTGACATGATTTCCCCCCACACCCCTTCTTGTATTAATGAATTACACTGTAGTCCCTTTGTGTAGCCTTCTGGATGGGAAAGGAGGAATTGTGATAAACCAAAAGCAACATGTAGTGCAACCTAACAACTATACTCTTGCTTATTTCTCCAAGTAGTTCTCAGCAATTTACGCCTGAAAGCGAAGATGAGGTGGTTCAGTAGATGCTAGGCTTGCGGGATCTAACTGTGTAATTCAGAGGTGTCTGCTCTTCATATACTGATTTAAGAAAAACAAAAGTAAAACTAAGCTGTCTGATACCAAATGGTGGAGTGCTACGTACCTGGGCACTTAGAACATTCTAAATGTGAAAAGTGCATATTAATAGTTTGTTTAGTACTTTACATTTCAGTTGTGACTTCTTTGACTTTTACCCCCAAGGCATAATGCAATTTCAAGAGGAGATGCACTCTTTGTCACATTTGTTTCCTGAATATCTTTTTAACAATGCAAATACTTACGAATATAGCATGATAAACTCTGGCCAAACTGTCTCCATACGCTTCTGTCTGTAATGCTTATTATACTCCTAAGTCATCAATAACACAAACAGAAATCAACATTTGTAATTGGCCTTTTTAGCTAACTGTAGTCAAAAGCAGCTAGTGTTCTGATTCAGGACTTGGTGTGGTGTGATCCCATCACACTGTGTAATATTTTATCTGCTTGCTTTAAAACTTATCCACGATACTTGCTTTAAAAGAAATGAAATCATTTATTTCACTGAGAGCATTGGCAAGCATGTAGGTTTTTGGAGGTTTTTGTTTTGTTTTTTTGTAGATTTAACTTTTTTTTTTTAGATTGCCAGTGGTCCTGTTTGTTTCAGAATCTTGTCTAATGTATCACCAAGTACAGAAGCACATTCTTGCGTTGATTCTTTCTTTTTTCATCTTGCTTTGTCCTTTATCCCTACTCGCTTGCTATTGTTCAAGGGTTGCTTTGTGAAAGGTGAGAGCATCGTGCGCAGTTTGTTTTGGCAAAATGAATAATGTTTCCATTGATCTGGGTCTGAGCTGACTATCCTTCCTTGGGCAGAAGTTCGTAGCTTCAGGTTGTTTCCTTGCAGGCTCTGCTCAGCTTGCGGCGCAGAGCCGGTGGTTCAGCTCTACCCAGCACTATTAATATGCACAACATGACCGGTTTCGGGGGAAGGTTATTAGAATGCTGGTTTGTATCCTCCAGTGAATGAAATGATGTGTGATTATGAAGTCATCAGGCATGGACCAGTAAGGCTCGAGAGAGCCTCCCCCCCAGGTCCTGGGGGTGCCATTGATTGGTGACCATGTGTTTGTGCCCGATAGACTGTGAAATGGTGTGTTGCTACACGGCTGTGTTGCACCTGCGCCCCACCGAGGTGATTGATTGGTTTGGTCATGTGGAATGTTCCCATCTGGTCTGCAGTAATGTGTTTTTTTTGTTGGGTGGTTTTTTTTTTTTCCTTCCTTCCTCTGCTCTCCCATTTCCCCTTCATCCGCCAGCAGCCAGCGCTGGCTGGGTCGTTAGAGCCGGCGGTTGCAAAAGGCAGCGTGAGCCTTTGCCTTGAGAACAAAGTGTGGCTGCTACGAGTGCAGCGAGCGCTGTTTTCGTTTCTGCTAAAAGATCACATAGTCTGCGGTGTGCTCGTGAGCAGCTCTGGGACAGCTATAATTCCTTTCAAGAGCTGGGGGAGGGTCAGGACCCGACAACCAAACCCCAAAACCTACGTGTAACTGCAGTTTTCTTACTGTTCTTACAGAAACGCTCCTCTATTGTAATTAGATTACCCAAGCAGCAGCGCATGTGGAAGATCTTATTTAACCTCAGAAAAGTAGTAGTTTATTTATTGAAAACTACTGATCTTGCACTTTAAATGCCAAGAAATTATTTTAGTTCCTTTAAAAAAAATTCTATAGTTACATTGGGCGGTCTTGTTTGATATTTCTTAATCTCACTCCTTTTTCATAATTGATCTATTCATTCCACTTAATGACTAATTACATATCAGAGCACATCATCAGCAGCATTCATCATTGTAGAATGTAATAATCAATGACATTTCAACAAAGGAAAAAATAAATATGCAAATAAGGACTCATTAACATTTGCATGAGCTGTTTGAATAATCACGTTGCTGACAAGGCTGTAATTAACAGAAATTGATGCTGAGTTCAGTATTTGATAGTGTGTTTTCTCAGCGTTTTATTGTTGTCACTGCGGGGGCTGGAATGAAGTTCTGCTCTACTTGTACCTTGACTTAGGCTTGATGTGATGGGTTGTGCCAGGTAGCAGAGGCTTCTGGGAGCCCTTAATTCATCTGTGACCTACACTTGATGCATAGAAAGATATTTTACTTAAATTACCATGTTGTTAATGAAGGACTGTTAAATTCTTGGTAATTACACAACAACTGAAGGCGAACCTTCTCTCCAAAGTCAGGAAAACTAAAAATGATTCAGATTTTTTTTTTTTTTAATTGAGAATCTTTTACATGAGTCAGGCACTTTGAAACTACAGGATTTCTTATTTGCATTGAAAATGAGGTATTGATGCAGGGGGTTTTGGTGGTGTTTTTTTTGTTTCTTGTTAATCTGGCACAGTGTATCAGTGTCAGGAGGCTTGAGCTTTATTGTAATTGAAAATCACTTGCTAAGGAAAATGTTGTGTAATTATGAAATGTACAGTCTCTCTCTCTTCGTCTCCTCTCCCTCCCCCCTTTTATTATTGCAACTTTACCATCCCCACCCCAGCTTCCTCTTTTTGTCATGGATATCAACTGAAATGCACAAAACACAATAAAGCTGTTTATGTCAGTTTTTTTGGATGACTGTAAGTGCTGATTATAACAAGTTTAAGGAATTTCCTTTGTTGAGTGTGTACCCACGCCATATGGCTCAACATGCAACATTAACTTGACAGGGATAATGGATTGTGGTATATGGAGACAATTTTGCCTGCAGCTTCACTATAACTCATTCTGGTTGGGGATCACAAGTTTATAATATAGGATGCAGCAAACATCCAGATGGATTTACTTTACATAAAAGAGTTGCATTTCTTTTTATTTCCTGCCCGTAATTGGAAAAAAAAGACTTAAAAAAAAAAAAAAGAAAAAAAAAAGAAAAAGTAGTAAACAAAGAATGGGTCTTATTCAGGGAAGAAAAATCTCCGTGAAACTATATGGCTGAACTGGTTTGGATACACTGAAACATAGGTGAGGTATTGTTACTCATACACATATACAAGATGCTTAAAATAATATCTCAAGTGGTTTAACTCTTCAGGTATTTCAGGATAGCTCCAGTTCTAGAAATACAGAATGTTCTAGGAGAGTGTGAGAAAAGCTGTTTGAAACAAATCTCTGATTTTTACTTAATGACTTTCTTTTTAAATCATAAGTAAAATGACCACTTAATTTGCATTCTGGTGCTTTAGTAATGCCCTGATGCTATCCTGTGTTTTTTAGGGAAAAAAATAATCCTTATAAGCTTTTTGCAATGTAAGGAAGGAAAATACTGCTGAAGTAGTTTGTTTACTTCAGTGGTCGCATTATATGATAGGAAGTGTCCCAATGTCTTAAGAGTCTAACAAAAGCCAATATAAATCTAATGTCTCATATTGAATGATCTGTGTGCCCAAGGTAAGTCCTAATTTTACAAATACTTCTACATTGAAGAGACTTTAAGCATGCATAATCCTGTTAAGCATGTATGTAGTTGTTTGAAGGATCAGGGCCATAAATCCATTTTTAGGATTTCAGATAGAGCTGCATGAGATGGCTTCAGCATTCCCGTGCATTTGTGATCGTGTTACGCTCCAAATAAAATGGGGTGCTTTACTATCTGAAAAGCAGCCATCTTTTAGATAGCAGTTTTGGAGGTTCTTCTAAAGCACGTTTTTTTGAGGCTCTGGAAATCTTGACCTTCCCATCTGAAATAGCTTCTGTGATGTATTGTTTTCTTCCTTCCTTTGAACCACTATCGCATGAATATGAATTTGTTATTTTTTTAAATAGCTCTTGAGGTATGTACCTGAGCAGGTAGGGAAGATGTGGTGTGTGACTGGGAAAGAGGGATACTGGTTGTGGTTATAACAGATACTGTTTGTCTGTCCAGTCTCTCTCCCACATTGCCAGCTTCATAGCTGGACATCCCAGTTTAGCATCTCTGATCATTATCAGAAGTTTTGGAAAGTAAGCAGCTAGAAAGAATCTGCTTTTGAGAAGGGAACAATAAAAAGGATCACTAACTATTGATCTATGAAGAATCTGTGTTAGCTTGCGGTATGGGGTTTCTTTCAGCTTTTCATGCTGCAAATTATAGTTTAAAAAGTTTCTGTAGGTTCATTCATCTCTCTCCTGCATACCAAGGCTGTATGTGTGATATCACAGCCAGGTGGGAATTTACTGTGGACTTAAGGACATTGTTGCTTATATTCTTACTATGAAGTCACCTGTTTGCTACCACCACTGCAGTTGCAAAAAGGCAGTCTCATGAAAAAACTTGATCTATCTTTGATCTATCTAGCATTTTTAGTAAAACTTGCTCCGTATTTGAAATAGAGGAAGAACAACATGCTATCTTGTGCGCTAGTCAGCTAGTGGATCTCTGTATTTTATTGTCCACTGTTCGGGAAACACTAGGATAGGAAAATGTGCACCAGTGTTGCAATAAACTTGAAGAATTTGAAGCTGTAGATAAGAAAATTCTTTCCAGGAACTGTAAGGGAAGTTGACTCTTTCTACTGGCTTCTGGACTTCTGGTCACCTTTTTGGCTTCTGAAGGAAAGTAAGAGTCAACGCCTCAGCAGGCACGTAATAAAACCGAAATTTTGAAGATAGCATTTGTGTTCTGTATCAGTGTTTACTGACCCACCAAGGAACTTCTGCAGGACTGTATTTGAAACATAACATGAATGTTGTTCTTAGGTTACGGTGATTACCTGCAACATAGGTTACACTCCAGTTCATAGTATTCTGTGAACATGTAAGTAAGTGCCGTGTTGGCCATGTTCTTTGTGTGTGTGCGGTTGTTATTTGGCTCCTGGAAAAGCTGTAAAAGCAGGCTTCACTTTTTTCTGATATTGTAATCTGCAGTGGCCTGTGGGGAGCTCACCGATGATCCGCTCTTGTTAATGGCTTAGTGTGAGGATGTTATAAAAGTCCAGTAGGTTGTCAGTAGAAAGGCCATCAATAGAAATTTATTAGGAGTCATGCCTGAAAGTGAATTCCACTGGCCTCTGACAGTAAGCTGCTGTAGCACTCTTTGATCCTGAAGGGTCTGCAGATTCTCAAGTTGAAGTCAGTGGTTTGGGTATAAAGAGCAATAAATTTTTTATTTTTGTTTTGCTAATGATTTATTAATAAATACTGCTGCAGTCTTTGGATTAATGTTTTCCTTTATTGAGATGTATTTTAAAGGCGCTTGGTTGGAAGGGGAGCCTTGTTCCATTTTAGTATGAGGAAATGCCTTTAGCTTATATTTCCCATCTGATTATTTTTGTAACGATGTAGAGGTTTCTCACAAGGCCGTGGACCGGTTTGATTGCTGATGTGCGGCAGCTCCATCTGCAGCGTGATTCGAGTGCCTGGGAACAGGAGGGGGAGCTCTCGGCACGGCAGCCCTGTGCAGAGCGGGCAGGGGCAGGAGGGGGAACGGAGCACCCCTCGGGGGCAGGAGGTTGCCACCACCTCCCTCCGCTCCCGCTCTCACTCGTCTTGGAAAGTTGTTTTCATAATATTTCAGTAGTTCAGTGCGAATGTTTGTCTCCTTTCGTGTCCCTAAACACGCGCACGCTGTGAGCCAGGACTTTGTTTCTTCGCCTGGAGAGGGGGTGTATCATTACTCTGTTCTGTAGTGAAACTAGAAACGGATTTCAGTCTGCATAATGTAAAGAAATTAGTTTCTAGCTTAAAATAGCTCTTCCCTTAAGTTGCAAATAGGTTATTATTGACATGTTCCATTTTCAATGCTTTCAGAAGTCCTGGCTGTATTTCTTAAAGCCTATGTTGCATAGACTGAGGTGATGCATCCTCCTTTGTCAGATTTCTCTGTAATCAGCCTGCAGTCCACCGATGTTCAGTAATATACAGTTTAAGTTATATGAGCAATCCCTGCTGAATTTAGTGCATTTTTATACTTTTAAGTACTTATTTGCCCAGTAGCTTTACTGAATTGGTGCCTAAAAATGCTTCTTATAAATGCAGAGCATTGTTTAGGTTTTGTTTTCAGCATGGCTTTTAGAATCAAACCGATGGGATTAAGTCAAGATGTGTGTAACAGCAGTGTGCTTACCAGTGTGAAAAGGTGAGTGACCTTGTACTTAAACTGCATCTCAAATAGATGAAAAGCTAGCTAATATGGGGCAGGATTACATTATCAGCTAATATGAGTTTTCTGTCTTCCCCTAAAGCAGAAGCCTATGTCTCATAATGTCTTTTGTTCTAAAGAGAGGTGTGTGCTTTAATGCTTCTTTCGGGGAGTGAAGCAGCACTGAAAGCTGAGTGCTGTTCCTTGTTTCTGAATTGCCAATGTGATCTTCTCTGTCTATGAGTTTTAAATGGTCCCTGTAATACTCTTCTTGTGAGTTGGAATTATAACAGAGAGCAAAGTTTGAAATTCTTGGGCCAAAAATTTCTTCATAACTGTGGGGCAAATGGTGCTGTTACCAAAGCCTTGTTTCTGGTTATGTACTTTGTTCAGTAATTTGGAAGACTTTGCATTAGTATCATTACTCGCAGAACTGAATTACTTCTCATTTCAAGACAGAATACCAGCAGGGTTTGAAATGTTTGAGTTTGGCAAGAAAGGGCTTGTCTGTAAAACAATGAAATTGCGTTGGGAAAATACAGTGCCTGTGTTCAGCTGAGGCAGGCTGAGGTACACTGCGAGCTGTTGTGAGCTGCAGCTGCATTTACCATCAAACATTGAGTCGGTGCCGATGAATGTTTTGTTTTTAGTGTCATGGAAACTGTGAGCCAAAGAATGGATATTCTATTCATCTGGGAAAATAGCAGTTCACTGCATAAAACATCAATTGCTTCCAAAGGAGTTCTTAAAATAGACTTTGTGAAAATAACCCTAAAAGTAAAAGTGCAACAATTTAAATCACCTCAGTACTACTTTGTTTTTCTATTAGAATATACATGTGAATTAAATTAACATAGAAATAGTGAGGGTGTTAAGATACAACTGTAGGCTGGAACTCCTACGACGATGCGATGTTTTACTGTGCAGTTTTAAATCTAAAAATGGAGAGGTCCAGACATTTCAATAGCAGTTTTAATCCTTTTTATTACCTTTCCTCAAATGGTTTCCTCAAAGCAGAATAGTTTTTGTCATCATTCAGAATCATTTACTGTTTCATGCAGCATAGCGAAAATCGTAAACTCATTGCAGAGAGCAGGTATGCAAGAGAATGCTCTCAGGGGCAGAGAAGGAAAGATGGTATAGAATAAATAGCGTGTAGGGTTTTTTAGATGCATGAGCATTTTTGCAGAGCCAGTATGTAAAAAATAATTAAGGGGGTTAATTCAGCTGAATTGGAAAGCTTACATTTTTGGTTTTGCTTAAATTTTTATGTTGGGGGAAAAATAAGTATGAGGTCTTAGTGTAAGACGTAAAGGGAAACCAGTACAGAAATAGATACATAAAGTCGCTGCCTGCTGTGGAATAAAAAAGAAGCTGAGAAAAGGAATTGGAGGAGCAGAAGTGATTTGATCTGAGTGATAGGAAGTTGGAGGGAGAATTGTGAGTTGCAGGATTTTAGAATTTGGGATTCTGGAATAGATGTGATACTATTTAAAGGAAGGGATGCATCATTATGAGGCTTTGTTCAAGTGTCCAGTGAAGGCAGCGGGGATGTTCCTGTTGACCATTTTGCTCTCTAGCTTCTTTCTGTTTCTTAGTTTTAAATGTTTTTGATTGAGGGATCCAAAATTGGATGTGCTGTTTTATATATGGTATAACAAGTGCTGTGTAGAGGTGGATAATCACTCCCCTCCACTTGCTGGCCCATGTGCTTTTCAAGACTATCGGTCCTCAGCAGACTTGGTCCCCAGCCTGCACCATTGCAAGGGGTTAGTCTATTCTAGGTGCAGGGCTTTACATTTGTTATGGATGAATTTTATGAGGTTCTTGTTGGTCCAGTTCTCTAGATAATCTACATTCCCTTGAATGGTGGTCCTGCCTTCAGGCATGCTAAGTGTATCCCCCAAATTTGGGGTCTTTTCAAACTCTTTTAGGGTGCACTTTGTCTTCTCCTTCAGGCTACTGGTAAAGATTTCAAGCAGGACAGGTTCCATATACATGATATAGTTGTAATGACAAAATTATAGATGGAGGGAGATAAATAAAAACATAAATTTAGGTTGAAAAGCAACTGCATGAGAAGTAAAATAGGTGTTTGAAACGCTGAGACTTAGATGAGTAACTCAAGAGAGAGCAGGATCAAGAAAAGCCTTTTTCTAAGTGTTTATGACTGTATAATATCAAGAAGTAATGTATAGTTGAGAGCTTATAGCAGAGATAAGGGCTAGGTACGAAATGGGAAAGTGCCTTTGAAATTAATCCTGGTTTGTGTATAAAAGGCTTCTATAATAATGCGCAAGCTCCACAGTTCCCATTCGGTAGCACAGGAAATGAAGTACGAGCAGGTAAAATAGATGAAAAGATACAAACCCCACAGTTTTTACTTGCACTCTTTAATACCATTTAGACTGAGAAGGAAGATTTTCACTTTGCAACTCTGAGTTATGGTAACCACATGTTCCTAGCCCCAAGGTAGACATTTTGGGCTTTTCTATTCAATGCCTGGGGAGGATTTGCAAGGGCTGGTGTGCCTCTTGCAGAGCTGCTGAGGCTGGCCAACAAGAAAGGTCAGGATAATGGTGGACCACAAAAAGTTTCCATAGCCACCACCCTCCTCCCCACGATAAATCTAGTTAAAGAGCAGGAGGCTGTAAGGCCTTGTCGCAATCCTGCAGGCATCTTTTTGCACTTGGCTGAATAAAAAGGCAGCTTGCTTCGTTACATGCAGTTCTGAGCGCTCCAGATCAGTGACCTGTCTTCAGTTGTTTCAATCTGCCAACAAGCTCTGAATTGCCAGTAACACATTTCGATTGTCATGTTGATGGGGTGGGGTGGAAGTGTGTGTGTAAATCTAGGGACAGAGTTTGAGTCGCTGAAAAATATTCAGTGATGTTCTTCTGTTCACAGTTGCATTTTAAAACTTTGTCTGGTGCCTGGCTTTTACTACCCTAATGCATTATTTTTTTGGAAGAGTAATTAGGTTATGCCTTTAAATTGTTCTCCTTAAAGTAAGCCAGTGCAATATATGAGAGAACTCCTTGGTTTATATATATTAAAAAACCCCCAAACATTAGTCCTGTTGGAGTCAGGTTATCTAGATCTGCAGATGCCAAAGTGCAGAAAGTTAGCAATTGCTTTTACATCTTCCTTGTCGAAATGGAAAATATTTCATCATTCTTACGTTATCATTTCTATAAAATAATTACCAATATTGCCATGAGTATTCTTTCTGTTCTTAACATGCTGAGGAAAAGTGTTTTCATTGCGGGCTTTAGGTCATTTAAAGCAGCCTGGTGATACTTCTAGACAGCATGGGTAGCCGAGCAGAGAGGTAGTATTTAGTGATACATGAAGTTTTATTCTTTAGTTCACTGAACAGCACACCATGTTCCTTGGTGGTTTTGAATCTGAGACTTACATTCACCTGGCATGTTATTGTTAACATTTCTTCAGTCCGTTCCCACGACTGTTGTGATATGTCATGCAGACCTGGTTTTTTTCTTTTTCTATCAAGAATGCCACTTGTCTCACCTCCCAGAACAAACAGCGGGCACATGTTTTCCTTTGCAACTGCTTTTCTTTGGTTGGGTTGTTTGGTTTGGGCTTTAATGGTGTTTGTTGGGTGGGGTCTTTTTTGTTGGTGGTTTTTTTTGTGTTGGGTTTTCTTTGGGGTTTTATTTTGGTTTTGTTTTAATAACTTCAAAACCCAGCATTCTTCTTTCAGGTGCCTTGGCAGTGAGGTATCAGTGTTTTCATAAATACGTGGAGACACGGGTTGCCTACAGGTGATGGTTTAGAAAGGTCTAATTTTTTTTGAGTGTTTAATTTTTTTGTTTGTTTTTGTTTGGCTTTTTTTTGTGTGTGTTGTTGGGTTTTTTTTGTTAATTTTGGGGGGGGCTTTGGGTTTTTTTGTGGGTTTTTTGTCGGTTTTTGGGGGATATTTTTTGTGAGTTTCTTTTTTTTTTTTTTTTTTTAATAGAATTTCATTCTCTGTATTGCTCCAATACCAGCTTGCCTTTCTGCAGCACAGTGATGTTGTCTTGTGCAGTTATCCCTTACTGGTTTTGTACTGAAATAAGAGCACCTATTTTAATCTCTTAGCATTTTAGGAGCTTTGTATTAGTTTAAATTGTCTGACTATTTTTTATGGGGCTTTTGTTTCACCTTGTGCCTCAGTGTGCTTGCAAGTGGAACATGTGAATAGTTACGGCTTTCAGCCCCCAAACAGGAGATGACTGCTTTCAAGGCACTGTCCTGTGAGGATTTTTGCTCCTGTTTTAATGGATAATTTGGTTACTCTGGGGTGCCTGCAGAAATTCCTCTCTTGAAGCAGTAATGCTGGGGAAAACACTTAACATGTTTTGTTTTCATTTGAAGCCTGTTTTAGTATCTAATGGGTGTTCAAGGTTTGATTTTCTTTGTTTTGTTTGGTTTGGTTTGTTTTGGGTTTTTTGCAGCCTAGCAGCTACTGGTAGTCTGGAGACTGCAGTTTGGGAATACCTGATGAACATCTATCTCTGTGTGATTAGGATGACTGGGTTGCCTGTGAAGGGGGAAGCTTGAATAAGTTATGCAAGTCATCCAAATAAGAACTGTACAACAGAGTACTGTTGTATGTGTTTGCCAGCTGCCTTATGAAGATGGTTATAAGTGCTTTCCGTGTTTGTACCTGTGCTTATATAGAGAATGGGTGAGGGGGGAAACCTTTGTTGACAAAGCTGGCTTTTCAAGTTTAGTGTGAATTAATAGATCTTGGATGGTGAGAGGAGCTGTAGATACGTACAGAAGTAACTGGTTTTTAATTTTTATATCATTATATATATATGAAGTAATTTAGCAATTTGTAGTAAGTAGTGTTCCAAAATGATCTTTTAATCAGAAACAGGTGTAGCATTTTGTTGTAAAGTGTAGATCCTCTATTAATTTCCAATTAAAAAATCCTCTTCCCTTTAGACTTAATAATGTGCTTGATGTTCATAGTCACTGACAGAGGCTGAGTAACTTCTGTCATTAGATCTGAGACAAATTCCACACCAGGAGAGCAAGGAATGCTTTTCAAGTTAGTTGTAAGTTAGATGTAAGTAGCAACTTCATTAGTTTGGGATGAGATTGGCAAGATGGCAAAGGAAAACACATGTTAATAGACAAAGTGAAGACACTTGGACACTATAGAAATATACATGGTGGATAGGTGAGTAAATGCGTGTGATAAAATGCCTTCTTGTCACCAGTTTGAAATGTGTGTGCATTCACATGCATTCTCGTTTTGGTTATTGTTTTCTGGGTATTGTACATACCCGATTTCCCTCATTTTCAGTACATTTTTGGTGTGTTTCTTCTGCTGGATGTTCTGTCTATACATAGCAGATGTTAATATGTTGATAGAGCAGTAACGTTATTTATGGTAACGCTAGCCTAGAGTAGATGTAGCAGTGGAAAATTGAAACTAAATATACTAAACAGCTATTCAGGAACTATTTGGTTCACAGACACTTACCTACTTAGGCTTGGAGAAGGAGGAGAAGGAAGTTCCTTCTTCATCTAAGAGGTTTGTACTCTCTCTTTCCCCTTGCTTTCAGTTACTCATGTGCATCTTCCTGTCGGAGACTTCAGTCTATTTTACCCTTGCAAACATTTGATGTGTTATTTAGCACAGTGTAAGCCTGGTAAGTGGAGGGACAGGAACAGTACTGAGGAAGGAGCCATCATGGATCAGTCACTGGTGGAATAAAAATGTTCTCAGTTTGACATGAGCGTGTAAATTACAAGTTCATAGGGTCAATCCAAATAGAATATGGAATTTACTCCACCCTTACCTCCTGTGTAAGTATGTAAGAGCATTAATAAATTGTTTTTTACAGCACAAGATCTGTGCGGTGCTCTGCAAACTGACAAAATATTCCATCTTTTCTCAGAAGTACTTACAAATCAATGGGATGAAAGTGTCAAAGGCATGTCTTTGGGAAGCAGGTTATTTAATACCACTTCACACACTGACATTTCTTTTTAAAATATTGTATTAAATGTCTGGTAAGATATCCCTTGGCTTCCAAGTTTAACATTGTAATATGGTATTCTTGAGATTTGTTGCATAGTCAGTTCAGTCAGTAGAATTCTCACAGTGAAAGACATTTGCAAGTGCCCACACAAGTATCAAAGAATTTAGGAACTTTTCTGATCTTTGGAAAGTACAATGAAAAAAATAAAAAGCCAGGCTTTTTTTCCAGATGATCCTGTCCAAACGTCAATAAAAGCAATAAATTAGTATTTGCTGTCTTAAAGCATTGTACCTAAATTTCAGCAGTTATAATGGGAAGTTGATTCCAGGTAACTCCAGCTTCAGAATTTACACATTTTGTGTCTTTTAGATAGGAAAAAAATAAGGCAAATGAGCAATAGGACTGGATAGCAGAAGTATAATGCTATCTTAAAAATGAGAATTTATGGCATGGAGAATCCTAGGAGATTTCTGGCAGACCTGAGACTGGACAGTTAAATCCCATAAATCTCTTTCAAACTTGTAGTATTTTACTTCTTGCAGTTTATCAGAATTGTTCTGTAGGATCGTGGTCTTTCAAAATACTGAACAAAGAAAGAGTAGGGGACAAATCTGTAGTCTTAAAACCAAGCTTTGCCTTAACCTTTCCTTCTCCTGTCTGGGAAAACTGGTTTTAGAAGATGTCACAGTATGAGGGAGAAATCTAAAATAATGTATTCTTTTTTCCACTAGTCATAGTCTGTACACGCCATTTCCTTATCCATACTTCAAAAACACATAGGCCAACGTTTGTGTGATTACCTGTATAGACTGCATTGGTGGTCATCTCTTGGACTTGGCATTCCTGGTTAAATATGTTCGTAATGTTTCTTCTGTTACTTTAATACAAAATTTTCCAGTAACATTTTTAGTGTATGAATTACTCATTAGTCTTAAGGTTCAAAATTTATATTATGGGTTTGCACACACTTCACATTATGTAGGTTTGCTTTATTAAAAGGTAAGACAGTGTGGATGAGTTTGCAAGACTTCAAGGGTTATTGATTGGGAAGCTGCTCACAGTCAGAAGACTGAGCTAAGATGGAGCGTAATGATGAGATAAAATCCTAGGTTAGGAAAGTGATTACAACTGGGGACCTGCTAATCACTGACCTCTGTAGGGATCCTGCAGTTCATCGCTAATCTCACTTGCACTTGGCATTTTCCTGTGTTGCTGCTTCATTGTTCATAGCTGAGTGAGTAATTTGGCTTGGAATGAACAGGAGGAGGGTGCTGCAAGTCCAGCAGCTGCACTTGTTGGCACTGGCTTGTTAAACATTCTCAATGTAGCCAGCAGCGTGCTTGGCACACATTTGCCAATAATACTTTAATTGTTTTGAAGAGAATAGGAGGTCACTTCTTTTAAGCACTTTCTTCAAATTGTGTTACTTCAGATCTCTTGTTTCATTTCCATGAGTTCTGGTCACAGGTATTGTAAGGAAAAACGTGTAATATTCTTGTATATATTCACTAACACACACATGTAAGTGTATTGAGTACCTTTAAAAATGTTAGAGATAAGACTGTAGGTATAAGATATTAAAACTGACAGCCTCTATTAATAAGTAGGCCTATACAGCAGTAGAAGAGGAAGAAATTATTCCTCTGGTGCTGTGGGAAATGTCTAGATATGTAGTAAAACTTTTATGGCTCCATGTGTCAGTCTTGCCTCTGAGAAGGCGGCAGCACACCAAATCCTGGGAGCGGGGCTGGTTTTGCGTTTTGATCAAGTGTAATCCTTTTCTCACCATACTGAATGATAATTCATAATTGCTGAATAAGAATTTTTAACAGCAACAAAAATAAAAATAAAGAATGGGTCTGTACTGGAGGCAGCAAGGATGTTCCTGTATAAACTTTGCGTGCTTCTTTCTATTTTGTGGTACATTGCAAAGTGATACTGAGAGGTTTTAGAGAAATGTTTACTTCGAATGTTGTTCTTAAATCATCCATATGTACCTGTCAATATGGCTTTTACAGCTTGTTTCTTATTATATTGGATCTGCATATGAAAAATCATCTCAGTGTATTCTGTGACTAACAAAGCCGTGTACTTTTTTGCTGGATTCTTTGTTACTGGATGTGGAGGGGGAGAAAGCAGTATAAAAATTGATTTCTAACCAAATTTTCCAACAGCAATTTAGTAACTTAAAAAAACCTCAACCCAAACCAGAAAAGCCCACAAAAAGTCCTCAAAGATACCAACAACGTTTTGTTACAGACTTGACTTTTGGATATGCTATCTGTTGTGGCCAGTTAACAATGTTTTCAATGATGAAATGATGATTAGGAACTCTAAAAACAGGCCTCAAGATTTACTGAAAGATGATTCTCTGTACAAGTAGGGCAGACATACTTCATGTCTGACAAATAGAGCAGCTGCCAGCTGTGGTCACTTCGGTATTTATACCGGATGATAAACATGGATTCATTAAAAACTTTTGGTGCTTTCCATATTGGCAACTAAATGAATTCTTAGCAATACACACAAAGATCTTCATTCTGTAAAGGGTTAATTCTGTGGGAATTGAAGTGATTTTTTGCAGAGTTATGTTCTGTCATACTCTCATAAACCAAGCATTATCTAGAAGCAGTGGGAAAAGGCTGGTTTACTACTGGCAGGCATTTATAGCACATTCACTGAAGTAGTCCTCAACTGAGTTTATGTAGAGCTGTTTTCAGCTCACTATCACTTTGCATCTTGCTGTTTCAGTTCATTCTGTGTTGAGAGTATTTAGTCTGCACAGCTGTTATACAGATAGATTTATTATGGAAGACAATTCCTTGTGTGGTATTTGAAAGCTATATTAAGTTGCGAGCATATCATATTTAGACAAGTGATTGCAAGAGAAAAAAATTATTTACTAAATGCCTATTAATGTTTGAATTGGTGCAGAATGTGTCCAGGTTATAAGTTTATGAAATCAGGAAATACTTGTGGTTAAGAATGCTTAGTGAGATTTTCTTGTTTGGATGTCTTTTAACTCATAGTCCTTGGGCTTTTAAGCCTGTTAGGAAGCGATTAGGTCAGTGAAGGTTTTGTTCATGAAAACACATGAAACATACTAAAAAAAAAAAGTGAATACAAATTCATGCCAAGTTCAAGTTAAGAGATTCAAATGCCTTGTGAGTTCATCTATGCAGATATAAGATTTCCACATGCAACCAATTCAATAATTTTTAAATGTCCGTTGCTTTAGTTCAAATCTGGTTAAAAGACAAAACTCTGGGATATTGAGACACTGTGTAAGCAAGGCTTAGGTTTTGCTTCTAAAATGACAGCTTCTTTCTGAAATGTGAGAGTTAGGAAGTACGTAATCAGGTGATCAAGAGCTGATGGTTCACAGTAGGAAGCTGTACTGCACAAGGCTGATGGGAAGCATTGGGGCTGGGAAAACTGGCCCAAGTTGCTTTAATTCTCATGAATATTTTGTGAAAATACAATCTGATGAGGAAATAAATTTCATTTGGACATTGCTTTCCCTTCCCAGCTGGTATGTCTGCACACTACCTTACAGTCATGTTCACACAAACCTGTGCAAAGGAAAAAATTCAGTGAGGATTTTGTCATTTAATAGTGTTTTTGCATAACCCTCTTCCAGTTAATGTCAGATACTGTAGTGAGTTTCCTCATGTCCCCTTAATGCTGATCATTAGTGTTTCTGAATTTCCAGCTATAATAAAGAAAGGTACTATTGCCATCTGCGCAGTGAGCACTTTACTAAGACAAGAAGTGGAGAAGATGTGATTGGACAGAGGTTGGAATATGCTCAACAGCAAATCTTGTGGGGTAAACCTGCAAGACGTTTCAGGGTCTGCTTTGGCTTTCAGTGTCATAAACACTGGTACCCTGGTAAGTTTGGTTTTTGCAGACATTATGTATGGGACCTACCTGTTTGTTAAACCAATGAGGAAGTGTCACCTTCTTGAAGTCGGCATTACCTGCTTTTAAGGTACTTGGCTCACTGTGTGGAGTAGTTGCTAAGTATTTTTCTATTGATAAGTAAACACTACCTGTGACGTTTGCTTACAAGGCTTTAAATAGTGACAGTACCATCCTGCCTAGACAGGAGCAGCTGAAGTGTGTTGAAATGACAACAGGCAATTTGTAGTTAATACGCTTTCACTTTTGGATTGTGTTGATAGTGAAACCATCCTGTGGTGCAGGCAGACAGCATGATGCTGGGAAACCTTTTTGATATAGTATCACTGAAGCTCCAGGGGCTGTTGATGGAGTCCTTCCTCTTCTCTCATGAACAGTACAACAGATGTGCTCTAGCAGTGCCCAGGATAGCCCACCTTCTCTCTCCTAAGCTTCTGCTTTGCGAATATGAAGACTGCCGCTAACACAGTGCTCTAGTCCTGCAAAAGGGACAACGCAGTCTGGTTCCACTGTACAAGGGAGAACTAGGAACAGGACTTGTGTGGGCTCAACGTCTGTTTCTGTAATGTGTGGCTGTTGGTTTTTATTGTTATTTAAAATTGTGTACCTTTAACATTGTGACACTATTGCAGGTTTGAGAGTCATATCTAAGTGCTTGCACTGGGAGTGTGTTTGGAAGACTTTTTCTATGAAAGTCACTGTCTTATACTTGGTCCTAGGTTGCTTTCCAAACCCTTCACTGAAAAGGTTAGCCGTGTGAAGACAGGTTAAATATTAATTAGCTCCAGATCTCTATAAATATTTAGGCAGTGCAGCATCAGGCATGCTTGACTTTTCGTGATCATTTCTTAGAACCAAGTTTTGTATAGATTGGGCTATTCTAGTAAGCTTTTTTCCCTAGTAGTAGGAACCTGCCAAACTTTCAAAGTGATAACGTTTGAATAACATGATTTTATGCATTCTTATGTACCAGTTTCTTGCTTGCTACGCAAACCATAATTTAAATCATAATTTTTCTAGCATCTGTAATTGACTCTTGTACAAATATTTGTTTCAAAGCCTGCCCTGGAATACTGCATGCTTCAGTCAAAGTTGTTTATCATGTGGTACAAGATTCTCATTTTCTAGGAAGAAAATGCTGAGTCTGGTTTAATGTGAACAACGTGATTCATCCTACTTCATATAATTTTGCATACTAGGTATTTTACTTGCTTAGTGCCTGATAGTTGTTACAGGCAAATTGCTTCAGCAGAAAAATGTTTTTTTCCTCCCTTTGTTACAGCAAAGCTGCTATTTTTCAAGGAAACTATTGTTGACCAGACTACCTGTTATCAAGATGATAACCTTGCAGAGATGTTGTTCCAAGAGATTGAAACTTCCTCTCTGCTTACACAAGATGCACCTTTAAAATGAACTATAAGCATACCTTAGTTTTTCCTCTTACAAAATGATATTTGGGGATTTTTGGTAGTAACAGAGAAAATCAGAAAAAGCAAAGGAAGTCCTGTTCTAGAAGTGCATTTGTAATAGCATGGAGCTATTTATCACTGAAATGGGAATGTGCAAGCAAGGCTACTTTTTCTTCTTGAAGGCTGAATGAGACATGCATTGTTTAGAAAAGGCAATGCCTAGTTGGGTAAGATGACATCCATTTTCAAATGAATTGGTATTGTAGTTTATTAATGCTTACCTCTGGTAAGACTGACTGGTGTTATGGAGTGTTCCTTAGTTCTGACTGTGTCATAATCAGGGCAGGCATCTGCACTTGGTGCTTTCCATTACACACATACTTGATGACTGTCTGATTCTTGACATTGTGCAAGAGACTTCTGTTCAGGATAGTTTTAAAAAGAAATGTTGATTGACAAACTTTGGAGCCTTACTGGAGAACTTTACGTTGAGTTTTAAGACACAAACATGCCGTTTTGGTGGCATAAGCAACAATAAATCACAAAGTAGTTTTTCTGGACTTGACAAGTATGTTGCTAATGCCTTGTGACCTCAGATCGCAACATCAAAGGGCAATCACTCTGTACAAGGCACTATATTTAGTATACGCTACCTACAGGCAAATATTGCACATATGGCAGAAGAGTCCAGTCTGTTTTGCCATCTTGACCAGTTTTATTGCTTGAGTTTTATACCTGACTGGAATGTATATGCAATGAAAGGACTTTTAAGGATTTAAGGGGTAAGTGCAGTGGCTGAATGATTCATCCGTGGCTTAAGTTTGGTGTGGGTTTTCTTGTTCTGAATTGAAATTTTTGTTCACTTTTCATGTCATTTTGTTGGTTTTATTTTGCTGCTTATTTGGCAATGTATATTCATCGCCTAAGATGATACCAGCCATATATTAGTTTCATGTAGGAAGGAGAAATGTCTAAAAATGTCTCTGTCTTTTCTCATTGTTAACAAAAGTGAAGCTGGACCTTTGCCCTTTTTATTTAAGCATACTGATAGGGATATTTTATAACAACAAAAACTGGCAGTAGTTCTTTTTACTGAAGGGTTATGTAAGAAATGGAATTAGGTAAGTATGTCATCTATCATAGTAGTGCTCTTAGTGTGTGTTAAACACATGTATAAAAGCCTGCGTGTATTCATGCAATTTAATTTTTGTAAATTTACTATGATGCTCACAGATTTTCTGAGTTGCCTGTGTAAGGACAGCTGATGCAGCTATCTAGTAGATTTTTAGAAGAACCTAATCAAATGCCTGTCTTTTACAGGAAAAACCTCCGACAGAGGTCCATTTCCGTTGTATGGAAGAGATACGGGGTTACCAGGCTGTCAGGTAAGTATAGTGATAATTGAAAGCAAATGGAATAACCTGAACTAGAATTTAGTTTAAGCTACTTGAATGTGTCAGGCTACCAAACATAATAAACAAGAATGTATTCCACAACCTCCAGAATAAAGTTTCTGGCCTCTGTGTGGTCAAATTGCCTTACACTTAAATACATCTGCTTAGAGGAGACACTTTTGCTATGTATGACTGGAACTGGTTCTGTAGCTTATGAGCATGAATTCCGATGGTTTTAGAAAAAGGGAGATCGTTACTGGTCTGAACATATGGAGCAACGTGCTCCAGGTGTATCACATCTCTCCTACAGATCATTGTGAAATGAGTTTTCTTACCCTTTGCAGTTATTTGTTCCTCTCTCCAAGTCTGCAGACAGAATTGCAGGCCAGTATTGACTGCATATCACAATTAGTCTGTGACACTCATGATACTTTTCACATTTAGTTTGTCAAAAAATTCCAGTAATTGCCAAATATAGTTCATAAGTTAACTGTTATTCCTGTGGAGATCATGAGCATTTTTTAAAGAAGACAGTGTTACTAGGCTTTCAATTTTTAGCAGTTGGGTTATCCAGTGTAATACTGTTTTATTTTGTAATTTAGATGATGTGTTTTTTAATTAAAGAAACTTTCTTCTTATGTCTTTAAATTTTCATTTTAGAGTGAAGATTTCTTCCATGTTATTTTTAATGAGCCACACTAACAGTTCTCTGATCATTGTTTAAAAGTCTGTTCGAATGTACAGGAAGTTTGAATGCTTAATGAACATTTGATTACATTCTGTATTTGTGGACAAAGATTTAAATAAGTAATACTATATTTTTAATTATAATCAATTAATTTGTTGTGTTTGTTTTCTCAAAGAGGGATCTCTTTTAATTTTACTCTAAGTAGACTATTAGCTTTGAACTGATATTTTCAGGAGCATCTTTCTCCTTAAGGATGAAACTTAGCATATGAGTTTGACATCTTGGTGTTGAATCTTTTCACTAGTAGTTTGGGAAGTGTGAATGGGCAGCCCCATGTGGCAATGAAGGCCAAGCGTTGCTTCCCCTATTAAAAAAGGATCATTCTCACAGCCTTTACTACTTCTCTGCAACACAGATGTGAGGAACAAAGACCCATTTGTAACTCTATTGGTGAGCTTTCAGTAATATTCTCACAGAAAGCAGGATACCTCTTTAAGTTCAAGTTATAGGCTTCACATTATTGCCAGTCTAGACAGTGAAACATTGTATTAATGTTATTATTATTATTGTTCAAATAGCTCTGTGTGTAGTATACTTAAATATCATAACTTAAACTTGACATTAGTTTGGAAGCAAATTAATTTCAACATTTCTCTTTCATTAAGTTAATGTTCTGTATTGGAAAATGAGTTTTTGTTAACTTCGCATAAAATTCTGTTTCGCTTTGCAGTAATGAGTGTAATTTCTGTTGTTTGGCTTCTCACTGAGGAGGATGCTTTTATAACTTCTAATTGTTTCTATCTAGTACCATTTAATATTAATCTTTTACATGTAGCTCTTTAAAAGCCAAAATCTTCCACATACTTGTTTTATTAACATCGCTTCTAATTCTGTTTATTCCTTTGATATGCTTCCTGCTTGTTCCTCACCCACAGTTTCTTATACATTGTCAGTATATGGGAAAAATGTTATTTAGGTAAATCTGTTTTGTTTTTTATACCCCAGGGTAATAGAAAATGATCTTAGAATTAACTTGCAATTAAATTTTAATACAGTTTAAATTTATGTGATAAGTTACAGTTTGTACCTTAATTTGACAGTATCAGTTAAATCTGACAGAGCTTGAAATCATTTGCTAACTTGAAATGTGGTGGGGTTTCTGAATTTTGTTTTTTTATGTATTTTTCATAAATCCATAGCAGTGCCTGGAATACAGCTCCAATGTAGCTACAATGTTTGAAAGCTATCTTCGAGAAAAAGGTAGAAAGCGATCCTGAGAGATCATTTTGACAATCCAAATGAAGAATCAGCTGCATTGTCCCTCATGGATGCTCCTACAGTCAGTTCTTAAAAACTCTAGAGATGAAGGAGACTGCATGGCCACACTGGGTTTTGTTTTCCTTAAACATACTTACTCCTGAAAAGTTTCCCTGATGCCTTATCTAAATATCATTGTAATTAAGGCATCTAACTCCTGTCTTGCAGGCAGTGGATGTGGAGAAGAATCTGTACTCTTTTAAGTCTGTAGAGGCTGGAAATCCCCTAGATGATTAAGATGATATGCAGTCTTTAGAAAAGATAAGACTTAAACAGAGTTAATTTTTGCATTGATGTGTATAATGAGGTGTATATTTAGTAGCAGGTACGTATCAGGGTCTGTCTCAGACTGAAGTATTGGTAGAAAAACTTAGGGTTTGCTCTGCATGTTTTCCAGTAGGTTCACAACCCTAGAGAATTCCAGTGTTTCAAACTAGGTAAAGTACATCATCTAAGGCCTTACCATTATGGCAAAAAGAAATTTCCTGGATCTTTCTGACAATACTGTTGGTTTTTTCTGCCATATGGTATTTGTCCTTTTTCATAAAAAAAATCCACTCTTTGATAGTTGTCTGATTGGTCATGGTCTAAAATTTTCCAGTGCCGCCTTATGATAATGCTGAGCAGCTTGTCATTCCTCAGCCTGTATTTTTCAGTTTACAGGTTCCATATGCAAAAATGTATTTACTTTCTAACATATTGCTTCTACCTTCTCTAAATTTGTCAGTGCAACTTTGAATTCCAGGCTTGCACTGCATTTGTAGATCCTTCTGGGTTGCTTTGTGAATGTAGTAAATGTGGTCTTCGTTTTTCTTCCAAGTCACTAATTAAGAGGTGGAATGATGCCCAAAACAGAAGCCTGCAAATTCTCAGTTAATACATTCACCCAGTGTTGATCATGAACTCTTAGCTACTGGTTTTTAAATAGCTATGCTCTGTATTCAATAGTAATTTTAGTTGTCCTTGGTTCCTTAGTTCACCTGTGAAATGTGAAAGTAGTAAAAGCCTTATTAAAACACCTATTATGCTGTCTGAGAAGGAAGTGAATAGGCTTTAGAGAGTTTACTCCAGCTGAATCTATGCAAATTCTTTGTTACCTTCTGGCATTTTCAGTCTTATTTTTTCCAGTGTATTCTTCCAAAAGAATGAAATTTTAATTGTTGAGGATTTGCAAGCCACTGTGTTTGTTCCTACCTGTGAAACAAACCAACCAATCCCCTTCTTGTTTAGTCTCTGCACTCTCTCAGAACCATGAATTTTCAAAGACAGTGGCTAAGGTTTCTGAAATTGCAACAGTGGCAAGAGGCAGTCTTCTGAGTATCTTACAGGGTACAGCTGAATTGAAAATACCTCACTTCTGCAAATGCTTTCTAACCTGTTCTTCTCTTACCAAAGTTCTTTCCATATGTCACTGGTGTAAATGGTATTAATAACCTGGTGTGGATGCGTGATGAGACGTCAGAAACTGAATGCATGACTCCCATTTCCAATATCATCAAAAGGGCACCCAGCTGTCACTGAACATTGCTTTGACAGGTCTGAGCTTGAAGAAAGCCAGGAATCTGCACTATTTTCAAAGTGAAATTGAGATAAATGTGCAGTACGTGTGTAGCTGTTAGACTAATTCTTCTAATTGTTTCTGTGGGTCGTCACAGAAGCTAACTTTATCCCCATAAGCCTGTAAGTGCCCTGGCTAATTGGTGGAGAGGGGGGGGATGGTCCTTTGGCCTAACAGTGCGTGTTCTCATCTGCCTGGCAAAGTCTGTCTCTCCCCACTAGCATCACTACGCTGAAAATAGTAAATTATTTGTGACTGTCCCCTTAATGTTCCGTTTTAATTCTAAACGATCATGCATGAAAAACAGACATTATGGATTTTTTGACATGTTGAGATAACACATTTACCCTCTCTTCATATAATAATTTCAAGTCCACATACTATCCCATGTGCAAGAAAGTAGATAAAAATCAAGTATTAAATGTAGTGGATGTTAAGCAAGAACTAAAAAGGCATTAACCAGGTTTTGTTTAGTGTAACCTTTTATAAAGAGACAGATAGTAATTTACTTTATTTTTCTTTTGAATCTGTACAGTATATGATGATGGGATGCTTAAATGGTATAAAAAACACTTAGAAAAAAGCTTAATTGATTTGTAGATGAATGCTGGAAGGAGCTATGGATTATATTTACTAAATGCACCTCATTTAGTCTATGTAAAATTGCATATAAAATATTGTGTAAAATATACTACTGTATAGTACATGATCTGTACATATGCTACTATATATTTCATACAGTATGAAATATACAGTCCTACATAGAGTGTGTATGAAGAATTGATAGGATACTGTGTGTACTCTGTATGTTTTATTTAGTAGTGGCACTTGAATTTTTAGCTCATTGCTACTACTATTACTCTCGAAGTTTTGTGCATATTGGTAATAAATAAGGCTGCTTCAGAATCTTTAGTTTTAGATGAAGAAGAAAAATCCAATAGAAAGAGCTGGCCCATCAGTGTTTCCAATAAATACTGCTCCGCTGTTTTCCCTTCAGTAGCCATCAACTCTGCTATTGCTGTGAAGCTAATGTGAGGTGACTCATTTAAGCAGCAGATTATTGCATCACTGCAACATGATGCAAGGCACATCAGGCATTATTAAATGAGCCTGAATTGTGCAGTATGACAGTAACATTTTATGCACATTAGCACCATACTTAGTTCTCCTTATGGGAATATACTTCAAGTAAACATATTGAGATATGATTTCAGACAACTTTTCAGGATTTACCAGTTTCTTTTTTATCAGGAGAGAAAAAGTATGCTTCACTGGAGTATTAAGATAAATGTGGCATTTGTACATCTTCAGATCATGTTTTGTGTTTCATTACTTTCAATGTATGCTGTAACTTAGGTAGGTACCTTGGAGAAGAAATTAGCTGACTTCGCACTGATTGTTAAAGTATGTTGAAACAAACTCATCAGTCTTACACCTTTGCTGTGATTTAACTTGGAAACATTCTCATCTGGAGGTCAGTCAGAGAAAGCTAGATTTGTATATGCCTGACTTGTGCTGAAATATATTACAGAATTTAATACTGTGTAGTTATTAAGCAACTGGAACTCATATTGCTGGCTTTTGAGCAAAAAATTTGTGACCTTTGTTTATTGACTAAAGAACAACATTCTTCACAATTTAATGTGGAATTTGAAAGGTTTGCATCTTGTTGTTTGCAAATTTAGCAATCTATTAAAGAATAAATTTGCAAGCATGAAAAACCATGTCTATTAGCTCTTACATCCTCTGCAGACTAAAAAGCTTGTTTTATTTTTGTGCAAAAGAATTCTAAGTCGCTCTTTAACAAACACACTATAAGAACTCTGAAATAAACGCCAAAAATGCCTTTAGCACCAATTTCTTGGGCAATTTAACAGATGATCACTTTGGCAAAAGAAATGTTTGCAAGTGTATGTTGCTTTGCCTTTGCATAGTCAGTAATTTGCCTCTTTCAAATTTAAAAAGACTTTAAAACAGTTTGAGCAGAATGCAAATCCAAAGAACAATCCTGAATTGCTGGAGAAAATGGTATCTCTGAGCACGCTCTCTGTAACAGCTACCTCACAGGTTAGAGAAGTGTGATAAGAGTAGAACTCCAGAAATTTTTGTGTACTGGTGAGGTGGTGAGGAATAATGCAAGCAAGAGTGGAAAAAAGTATCCGTCCTGCGATGTAAATACCAGCTTGCTGTGTAGACAAAAAATTAATAAAAGAGCACCATCTTAAATGTATTTTTAAAGCATTCATCAACCATGTAAGGTGTGTGCACAGTATTATGGGGAAGAGAACTGATTTAATTTTTTTTAGTAAAGCATGAGGTGACATTAAACAGCTGGAGGAATAAACATGCAGACAAAAATGTGAATGTTAGGAAGTAAGAGTGTATAAAAAGGTATGTGGGAAACAGAAATGAGATTTACTGAGAAAAATAGAAAAGCAGAGAACAGTATGAAAAATGTAATCTGAAATACGTGTTTTGTAAGAACAAAAAACTCGGAAGCGGCAAGAGTGAGAGAAATGAGCGATTATGAATAGAGTAGTGTTTTAGTGGTGTCTGACAGCTGAGATGTTACCTGAAATGGGCAAGTCAGAAAAGAAAACAGATATTTGCAGTGCATGACATTTTAAAACATGCTTATTCTTTAAAGCTTCCAAACAAGTCTTTCTTGATCTGCAGGTATGGCCCCCCAGGAGCAGCATGGTGGCGTGGCATGTCTCTGCAGTTGCCCTTAGGGTGCTTTGCTGAGTTTTTAACAATTCATTACTTTAATGCAAGGGTCATTGTACTAGACCACTGCTAACATGCTTTGGTGTAGCATTGTATGTCAAAGAATAGTGAGCACTAGATGTCTTGCTGGAAGATGAAAGAAGTAGTGGACAGCTGTGAGGAACAGATTCATTAGGTGTTTCTTGTAGGGCCAGTAATTTCTTCTTGAGTAACCTGATGTATGCTGAAGTCTGCATATGCTAGCCCTCTTGCACACATTTGGAGTTCTGCAGTCGTCATGTCTTCCTGTAGGAATTCGGTTCATATCCTGAAACTTTTATTACTTGTCTCTTAGACTTCTATCCCTGCTTGGCTTCCTTGAGAGAAATAATTAGACAGTTATTCTGTGTTGAGGATGTGCCATCTGCTCCGATGATACTGCAGTGTTACTGAAAAGATTTTTAAGAGGGGGGCAATTAATGAAACAGTTTAAATTGATAGAAAAATGTAAATAGCTTGTCTTGGGAATAATTGGATGGAAAGAGGCAAATTTAGAGCACACCTAGGTGGCAGACAGTAGAGGAAGTAATATTGTGGCAAAAAGGATGCTAGAGTGGGGATAAAACCCAACCAACCAAATACCGAAACAAACCGAACAAAAACCCGAACAAAAACCCCAGAACAAAGCCCACCACCAATAAAACAAACAACTGCAACACCCCATATATGTTCCCCATAGTAAGGAAAAGCTCTGCACACTTTAAATGTGCTAATTATAAAAAAGCATAGGTGCTATTGATGGCAACAGTTTTGTAGTTAAAAAAAGAATTAGATGATGCTTTAGATGGGTCTTCCCAGTGAGGCAGAAAAATACATGATATTCTGGACATTTCTTACCTGTGGGGCCTTTAGAGAAGACTACAGTCAGTGGTGCCAGTTGCTTTTCTTCCTTCCTTACAGAGTTTTAGAAACAGCATGGAGAACATCCAGGTAATACTGAGTTATGGAAACAGGAAAAAAAAAAAAAATAAGGCTTGTACCTGTGTGTGGGTTTTAATACCAGTATAACTTTAAAGCTGACAAACTGATTCTATTTTGTAAATGTTCTCTGTTTAATCTCCTCTTCTTTGACATCTTTGATATCAGGTGTCTCCCCAAAGCAGATTTTTACAGCTGAGCTATCAATCTCTAAGAAATGTGTCTTCTGAAGGAAAGGCTGTGACACAATGTTAACTGAAGCAGTGACTCTGAATTCTGCCAGCTGATACAGTCTTAAAAGGCTGAAATAGGGAGAGGGATATATAGTTTAAGGGCAGATGGAATGTCCACACTTGAGCTTATTTTGCTTCATTTTACTCCTCAGGTAAAATCAATATTAACTTTCTCTTGATTATGATTTATTAGAAGTGAATTACTTGTTGTGCTACTGGGAGAATAATCTCCTGTCTCTGAGCAAATAAGGAGCCTGCAGAACCTTTTTAGAAAGTAAAACTGGACTGGACACAGGCGAGATGTCTTCTCCAGAGCTGGAGGTGACCACCTGAAGTTAATCAGGGAAGACATCCCCCCGGAATGGAGTAGGTAGCAGGTGTTAGGAATTAGTTATACTTGGGGGAGGGATGCTATTTATAAAAGGGAGCAGTTCTGCAAGGAATCATTTTGAATGTCTTAAGCAGACAAACTGTTACTTGTCTTTGCCCTTCACTTTCTCACACTATTTAGGGCTGGCAAATTTTCTTGCCTCCTTTTAATGTTTGATTGTGTTTAAGGTAATGAATATCCTGTAAATCAATATATATATAGTATCATGCATATTCCTGCATAAGGAAGGAAAAAGCATGTTACAACATGGAGTGCAGATACAATTTGTTCAGCCAGTTACTATTTGTCTCCAGCTAATCTTACTGCCTCAGAGCTGGGTGCTTCCCAATTAAAAATTTATGGTACTATTTCAGAATGGAGAAAAGATTAGCTCAGTTCTCCCAGCCAAACCTGTCAGTCTGAATGAGCTGGATTGCCCTTTGGGTTTTCTTGACATTTATTCTTTTTGTCTATGACTACTGTAGTATGTTGAGCTCCTGTTTACCTTCCGTTCTTCACAAAGGGATAAAGTCCCTTCCCAAACTTTGCATCTGCACAGATGACTGCTCTTGAGATGAATACAAGGCCTTGAGCAAAATTGGGAAAGGGGAAGTAAGTGTTGTAAGCAACCTATTACTTACCATTTGCTGTCTAGCATGGGCTAGGAGAGACTGCAGATTGAGCGAATAGTCAGTGGTTGGAAAGAAGCACAAGACAGATTTGCCATTTTGATTACTTTTCCATGGAACTAAATCATCCAACTTGCGTCGGTATCAGTTGTGTTGTGGCATGCTTTTCAAGATGATAGTGCTCCTGATAGCACAGATTTCCAAAGAGCAGTGAGAGAAGGGTGACATTTTTTAAGGAGAGGGGATTGTACCCCAAGATACTTACTGGGCTTGTCTATTAGCACCCTAGTACTGGGCATAGCTTTCACTTGATCATATGTGAAAACATATGGGCCCTCCATGTTAAGCCCTAACAATTATCTGGTTGCTATGTTAATGTTAGTTTTTGAACCCTCATTATGTTACACATTTTCCGACTTCATGCTTAAAGCTAGTGAGGTTTTTCTCTTGTGTGGGAGAGGAGGTGCGCAGCTTCCGTACTGTGTACATGAAGCATTCTACTAATGGTCTGAAATCTTTTGAAATCATTTTGCTGAAGATGCGGAGGGAGGAACAGATGTAAGGACAGTTTGGGCTTTATAATATCCTTTATCGTCTGGTTTCTGTAAATAAGAAAAAAATCTTCTGTTATAATGTTGACTTCTCATGCTCATATCTGGTAATCAGAGAGAAACACAGGAAGGCTGGTACAGAAAAATTAAAAAGTAGATGAATAACCCCTCAGCTGCTTCTCTTCTGACATTTTGCAGTTCTCCACAAACCTGCTTTTGTATAATCACAGTGAGGAAGCTGTTCAAATTACTGTTTTCATAATGCAGCAAAAAGATTCAAAGGCAAAGGGAGGGGAGCCTGACCTGTAATCACAATGCTTAGTAATGCCTTCCTAGAATTCAGTCAGCAACGCAAAAATACCTTGCCCGGGGGGATGAGCGAAGACAAGCTGAGCCAGCATAACCTCGGGGATTGGACACCAACATCAGCAGGGTGCCGCTTTGAGAAGCGTAAAACAGAATTTGTACTCCTGCCAATATGCGGTATCAGAGCAGGGAGGCCACTACTGCAAAAGAGAAGGAAGGGCCTCATTCAAATATCTGTATTAATCGGGTGCTTTAAAGCCGTCTAGATACAGAAGGAATACAAAATGTTTCCTTGCTTTCGCGTTTAGTCTTTACTCTGCTCACTGCTAAAACAAAAATCCATGGAATTCTGAATAAGCTTTTTCCTTCTGTCCTCTGCCCCTGTGCTTAGTTTCAGTATATTTACACATGAGCAGAATTTTGCCTAGTACCAGATTCTGCTTAGGTAAACACGTTAAATAAGCACCTCATAGTGATCCGGAAAAGCTTTGGTGTAAAAAGAGACTATATTGATACCTTGATATTTTTGAGTGTTAGCATTAATTGGGAAGACAGTAAAACTAAACGTCTGTTATTTTGTTTATGATGTTGCATCACTTCAGTATTTAGTACCCTAGGTAGCAGGGTTTTACTCCAGTGAGCTAGATTAGCCTGATTACACTGGCAGGATGCAGTTGATGGATGACTGTCATTATCTTCTCAAACCTGCATGATACTTTAGGTATAGGAGATGATAATTAAATTTTCAAGAGACTACATTGAGATTATAAGATCTGAGTATTTTTTTTTTTAGATGAGGAATATGTTTGCAATTATCAGCATGTTGTTAGAGGATCCTCTCCTGAGATGTTTTATTAGCAACTGCTGATTTCCTTTAAATTGATCAAGAAAAAATGCACAAGTTATCATATAACACTTTAGATGTTGTTGTTTTTTAATTCTGATATTTTCCTCTTCCTGAAACAGACCAAAAATGTATCTGATCAGATCTATTGGTAATGGCTCGAAGATGTACAGGTTAGCACAATATATTTAATGAAACCTTGTTTGAGACAAAACACTGGAGAGGATCATAATTAATGCCTCATTTTCTGCCAGTTGCTATTGATTACTCATTCAGGGTCCCTTTGTTCTCAAAATGGTAACACTGTATTTCACATTACTATTTGATGATATTCTCAGGATGAGATTCTTTAACAACATGCTGATAATTGCAAACATATCTCTAGAATTTAAATTTAAAATGAATTTACATCATATGTCAGTGTTTTTCCAAATTCAGCTCCTATTTTGGAGTGCATATTCATCAGAGTTTCCAAAGATTGGAGACTTGAGTAAAGTGAAATTCAACACTTTGTATCTTAGTTATATTTTTGGTTTAAACTGCATGATGTGAAGCTGAGGTGAATGGTCTTTTTTTCAGCTCAAACCTCTGTAGTTTAAGTGTCTCACAGAGCAATTATTTGTTAATGTTTTATTTTTGTGATAGGTTTTCCTGTGGAATCACAGTAACCACACACAGCTTGGGGGATTTTACAAGTTTAGCAGAGTTTGATTTCTCAGTTTTGTTACATTTTTTAATTACATTAGATGACGTAAGCTAGATTGTTACATTAATCTAGCTCATGCAAATTGTCAGGTTCATCTGTAAGGCAAGATGTGAAATAAAGATGCATTATATACATGCTTTATGTCATCCAAATGGCTCACTTGAATAAAAGGACATGTATATGAAACTTTTGCTCTACTCAGTGCAGCGGCTCAAGTTTACTGTAAGGCAAGGAATGCACTTACAGTCTGCTCTGTAACATTCTGAGAAATAGAGAAATGCGATGTGAATTAGTCTACGGCTGCGTGAAGGAATAATGGAGGGATTTGACTGAAGTATTGTGTTACTTTGCCTTTACAAAATAATGGATCTAAGCTCCCAGTTTTTAACTAGACACTTCAGTACTCTTTTTTCTTTTTTTAAACTTTGGACAGTTTTCCTGCTTTGGGAAATAGGGACAGCCTGGCTGCTCGGCCTCGGAGCATAAACTCTCTGAAAAGAAAGCTATTGCAAAAAACCTAGGAAAAATAAAATCTGAGTAGTTTATTGGAGGGGAGGGACAAGGTCTAAGTTTGCGGTCGCTAAGGTACAGCCCTCATTTCACTGCCAAAGCAGCCTGCCTTATTATGACAGCACAATGGGCCTGTCATAATCAGTTGCATATAATGGGCAGTGCTTTTATTCTCAACCATATTATTCTTTTGATAGAAAATAATGAATAATGTAAAGGCACATGGTTGTATTTGGATGAAAATATTGCATAGGTTGGCTATGAACATGAACGACATTTAGACCAAGAAGCACATGGCTAACTGCCCGTAACAAATACATTTTTTTGAAAAGGTAGTGCAGTGTATGGAGTGTGGTAGTTAAAAAATGTTTGTGTATTTTGCAGGATAGCTTGGTTTTCCTATCTACGTATAGCCTCAATGCTGGAGAGCTGCAAGGAATATTATATAAGGACATCTGCAGGCCTTTACATGTTCGTATTTCTTTTTTTATATCAAAGTAAGGAAAAAAAATCAAAGAAATGTTTACCAACATATTAGAATCCTGCTGGCTGGTGTCCTAGAAGTTCACTCAAGGCAGAGCAGTATTTTGGCATCAAGTAGTATCTTTGGGATTCTAAAAATTCATGGAGTTGGGCTGGAGAAAACATCCAAAGTAGTCAAATGCTTTTTTTTTTTTTTCTTTTATGCTCAAATTCTTTGAAAGAATCAATTTAAAAAACATCTTAAAATATGTCGAGTAAGGAGCTTTTTTTATCTCGGGCATACATACCATTTTGATATAAGCATATGGTTGATTAGCTTGTTAGCTTGAATGGAAGCTAACTTTGCGTGCACGTTAAGTGCAGCTGCAATACAATGTCACTTGTTTCCTGCAACAAAGGTGCAGAAATACACACACCCCATATGTAGATGTGATTCTTTTTCCCCGCGCCTCACCCTTGCAATGTTTGAACAGATGACTCCCCTGCATTTTATTTTTATGAGAATACTTCTTAGGAAAAGGACACGTATAAAGCATTTGTCTAGATAGTGGCCCTTGTAAAAGCCTTTATTTTTTGGTTTGGGTTGTGCCATTTCCCCTGAGGCTGTCGAAACTGGATTTTGGTTTTGCTGAAAGGGATAGATTTGAGAAGTAAAGCAGTCATGTTTACCTCTTTCTCTCTTCTCTTTGGAATCAGGCTTGTTGTGTTCTTCAGTGATGGTAATAAAAGCCTTTTTTACTTTGTTCCCCTTTTTTTTTTTTTTTTTTTTTTAAGATTGGTTATTGAACACACATTCTTTAGGGAAAATACTGCTTTAAATAAATTCTTGTTTATCTCGAGGCTCAAAATATGCTTTATAGAATCCAAAGAGGCATATTTTAAGGGTTATGCCTTTTTATTTATAATGGTAATGCACACAGGACTCGGCAGTGTTCAGGAGAATAACCAGTCATTGATTATTCTTTAGTAATTGGATCCGTCCTTGGCAGATGAGGTTCGGAGTGAGCATGAACATCCTCTGTGGAGAATGCTGCAAACTATGTATGTAAGCGATCTGCCTCTGTGCAGGGACCTTGGGCACTTAGTCAAGAGAAGCTTGGTGCTGATAATACAAAGCTTTTTTGCTATCCTCAGTGGTATTTTTGTATTCCTTTCTTTATCAGATGCCCTTAGGAAAGGATCAGTCCTAATCAATATTGCTTCTCAATTGGTTCAAACAGGCAGAAAAATCAATGAGCTGAACTAATGACATCTATTTGTATTTTCTTGTGGAAGACTGAGGAACAATTATACAATTTTAAGCAGATGCTTCATTTGATTGTGGGATGGTGGAAGACGGTTGTGGGTTTGGTGTGTTCCCCTCCCCTCCTTTTATATATATATATATATATATATATATATATATAAAGAATTCTTCCCCAAACACAGTATGGATCAGGAAACTTCTTTAGAGCATGTGACATAGCTTGAGATTTACTGTGTATGCGTTATATTACTTACACACTAACTTCAAGTTGTTGTAGCCATGCTGCTTTGAAATTCAGGGCCTGATAAAAATGTCAACAACTAGAATGCGTAGAACAAAAGTAAGAGTGGCAAATGTCATGAGGTAGAGGTTGGAGGGGTAGCGATGCCAAGTAGGAGT
>JANHGB010031280.1:5967-22296 GCA_026283785.1 Coracopsis vasa
ACAGGGGCTTGGAGCAAGCTGCTCTAGTGGAAGGTGTCCCTGCCTGGGGCAGGGGTTGGAGCTGGATGAGCTTTAAGACCTCTTCCAACCCAAACCATTCCAGGATCCTATATACAGGCAAAATCATATTTTCAGTGTTAGGAGGGTGATAACAATTTTCTTGCCTACCAGAGATTGTATCACTACTTTAGTTGTTAAAATCTTAAGCACAGAGTGTCTTGGGGAGGAACCACTCCAAGGATTCAGTGAGATGACTGGATGCTCTAATCTTTGCTCTTCTTCTGACCTTCATTTGCTGCATCATCTTGAGCTATTCATGTAATCTCCTTTGGGCAGAGGTTCTCCAGAAGTGAAATGACTGTTTAGTTATAGAGAAGAGCTAGAAAAAGTATCCCTGAAGTTAATGTGTCCAGACAAATGGTGGCCAAAGATGAATGAAATATTCCACTCCTCATATATAGGAGTCCTCTGGATGTGTAGCTTGAACTGCTGCTAGGAACAGACTCATTTCTGTATTATCCTCCTCTTCCAAGTTTCAAATGTCTCAGGATTTCCTAGCTCTGCTGGATCAGCCATAGCTTTTCATGAACTTGAGTCCCAGCAATGTAGAGTGAAAGACTCCCCAGGTTCCATCCTGCCCATGACAGGGTGCTCTTCTTCCCAGCACCTACAAGGGGAAGCTGTATTTGGAGTCAGTACATTTAATTTTAGCTCTGGTTGAATTTGTGGATGGTTTGGGTGAAGTGATTTGAAGAAAAGGGATTAAAGTACCCCAAAAGATTCATCAGGGAATTAGTTTCCACTTAAGGGAAGAGCTATGCCAGGAATAGTATGGAGGGTGGTCTCTGGGGAGATAGAAAATAGAAAGGAGAGGGAAAAGGAGGATCCTTAAGGAGATGAGGCCTTAACCTCTGCTTGCAAAGTGGTAATTTCCCAGCATAAACAGATAATAGGAATGATGATGCAGGGAGCATTGGAGCTGGGTCTGGGGAGTTTCAGCCTGGCAAGCTGACGCCAGTAAAAAGATCACAAATGCTTTCCCTCTTCTCCTCCGTCCCCAAAGTTAAAGTTTACCTGTTAATTCCCTTATCAGGAGTTTGTGCTGAGAACCCTTATCTGGATTTTACAGGCAGCTCCTGGCACCAGACCAAAACTGGAGGAAACCATTTCATTCTTCTCCAGTTGTTAAATGAAAGCTACATTCTAAGCCAACAATATTCTCACTAATGGGAAGGGACTGTTAATGATGGGAACATATGTGTTTGGCTTTCAAATGAGACTTGCCATCTATCCCTGCTCCTGACCCGGTGCAGCTGAGCAGGGCTAAATCACTTTTTAAAGCTGAACAGAATGAACCTTAATTGAGGCATTAAAACCACGTTCATTTGATCTTCCTGGGACCCACAGCCCTGCTATTGCTCATGGCTTGGGCTCACTGGGCAGGCGAGAGGCACGCATCCTGCAAGGCAAGTGCAGTGCTGGAGAGCATCTGGAGTTGTTGGTGTTTTTCCCTCCTGCTCTCCCTCTGTTTCCCTTTCAAAAGTAATTGGAAGACTTTTAACTTTATTTATTTATCGGCATGATCCATTTGAAATCGCAGGCGCCTTCATCTCAGCGTTCATTTCCTTGCCCTTTAATGTGAACCTGACTCAATTCCCTATCTCCTTCAAAGCTCTTTATTAGTCCTGCGGCGTTTTCCCCCCACCCTCCCTTCCCCTAATTTCTTCTTCATCCTCAGTGGAGACCAGCAGCAAAGAGCCAGACTTGGCTGGACATGTCCGGCTGTGCTGCTGGGGTGACCTTGGCTATAGCATTGGTGCCATTACCCTGAGTCAGTTGTGATTTAGCTGAGGGAAAAGGCAGCCCCAAACCAGCTCTCCCTAGGTCTTGTTGTTGATGAAATCACTACATTGCATGGTGGAGGAGCCCACCTTTCTCCTCCCTTTACAAGGCTTGGAGGGCTCTGTTTCCCAAGGTTTGGGGGTCCCTCTTTCCCTACTATCTCTTGTATGTGTCTTCCTCCAGAATGGGTCTTTTTTATGCCTTCTTTTTGCTAGCAACCCTTCAGTGCCTCACTCACAAGGTTTCTGCCACGAAGGGCAGGCAGTACAGCAGGGAGGAAACTGCAGGGAATAATTCAAAGCAAGACCCAAAAGCTCTTTAATCTCCAACTTCCTTTATGTGGAAGGACGATGGTAACTTTCTTCTCCTCTAGGTGGGGAAACTGAGGCACGGAGCAAGGAGATGATCAGCTTCTTGTAGCTGGGATTGTAACCCAGCTCTAAATACCTTTGCATTCCACAGCAGGACCCGAGGTCCAGCTGCAGAGCACCAAGGGGTTATTTCTGCAGTGCCTCAAGCTCTGGTCCTGCTTGGCTCTTCCCAAGCACAGAGTCAAACCTGCTTTGGATTTGTCTTGCTGGGAGCTGAGTTGCTTCTCCTGCCTTGTCTCAGAGATGTGGTGATTTAAGAGACCAACTGTGGGGCTTGGGGCACAGTGAGGGGACCCAGACACTTTGTAATCTGTCACCTCACACTGTCGGGGTGAGTCTGGTACAGAGGAGAGCTGTGATAAGGCAGCAGTGTGATGGGACATTGTGCCTAAGGCACTGTGAAAGAGCCCATGAACCTCTTCTTACTGATGAAAACGGCTATTTTATTTTATTTATTTTATTTATTTTATTTCATTTCATTTCATTTCATTTTATTTCATTTTATTTTATTCTCTTCCCCCCCAGCCTCTTTTCATCCCCTTATCTTCACCAGTAATTAATAGATTAATGCATGTCTCGGGAAGATAAATGCACTTTCAGATCTTCAAAAGGCAAGGCAGCCTCTGAAACCAATGTTTACAACCTCTTTGGCTGGTGACAAAGCAGACAGTGTGACATGATCTTGGGCTTTTAGCCGCCAAGGTCAAGCTGAGATGCAGATCCTGGTCCCAGGAGCAGAGTGGGTACCAGAGCTCCCAGTAGCATGGCTGGACCAGTTGGCCATGCAGTGTTTGGGTTTACCTCTGCTCTCTGCCAGGGTAAACTCCCTCACTTCTGCCTGATCTCTTTCTTCAGGCATTGAATGAGTTTTGGAATGGAGTGAGAAGATGAAGTCAGGGAGAAAAAGCAAGCCAAAACTCTCCAGTATTCAGGACTTTAATGATATTGAGTCTTTAACTCAGCCCTAAATCCTAGGGCTGGACACACCAGTTAGAAAAGAGATGTCCAGCTCTTTTGTGCCACTGTTTTTCTCCACAAAGGGCCAGGTCACACAAGTTATTGCACTCCTTGAAGATCTGAAGTCTGATGTAGGTCTGTCTTGGACATCCTTGGATGTCCCAGTATGCATTAAAGTAGTCACCATCCATGATTCTGATGCTAGTCTGAGTTTTCCGGGCATGCTTTAGCTATGTGGCTAACCCACATTCCAAATACTGAGTTTTTTAGGTTCCCCGAGTGTCAGGAAGTCTGGAATATCCATCCCTGTGTTTGCATCTCACTCCAGCCCATCAGAAATGGTTTGACATCCCTATTGCTGGCCTGATGCTGCAGAGAGGAGGAGGGCTGGGGCAGCAGGGTCAGAGGAGCAGTGCTTGTGTATAGAGAGCTTAACCAGTGGCTCCAGGGTGGGAGAAAATGCTCTGGTTTAGCAGTTCGAAGGCATTTCAGAGCTTGTCCCTGTGAATTAGGGGCCAAGTGAAGTCATTAAACCCTAATCAAAAGCAGCTAATCAGGAAGCAGTGGGAGAGCTCCCAATTAATCGCGGCTGGTGCTAGGGGAGCTACAGCACTGGCAGCTGGGGAAGGGCACTAAAATTAACAGCAGTGCTATATCTTCTGCTACTGAGACACCCCAAGGGGTCTGTGCCAGCTCAGAGGAGCACATGATAGGTGTGAGGACCTCAAAGGGGTTTCAGGGACCTCAGAAGATACTTATCTACCCTATTATGAGATCAGAAACATGCTTTGAACCAGCTGTGGTTTTGTGGCTATTCTGCTGACCCGCTGTGATGGAGGTTTTACAAGGCTCCTCTGCCTTTTGGCAGCTCTCACGTACAGCTGTTAGCAGAGATCCATGACCCCACATATCTTTACATTTGAGAGTCTCCAAATGCTTTACGGATTTCGTAGGTAAATGTCAGCATCTTGACTTTACAAGGCGCTGAGTGACATGCAAGAAGTGCCCTGACATCCCAGACTTTGCACAGGCTTTGCCTGTAGTCCAGTGAAGATTTAACTGCAGTTAAAATAACTCTTTATGCCCTGGATGTAAAAATCCTTCTTGGCTGCTTTGTGATGCTCTGCAAGAGAGGGCACACTCAGCTGATGTTTTCCTCTCATGTTCATAGCTCAGATGACAACCAGTGTCTGTAGTCAATCACTGATAGTCAATAACTTCCCACAGCCCTTACGTACTCATCTTCTGATGGGATCATTAAGAGGAGCAGCAACATTTGCATTGCATGGTCCCCTAACTTCAGCTGTGGTCATGGTTTCTCACCATACCCCTGTGATGGCTGAGACTGAAACATCCTTCCTTACCCAAGGCAGGGAGACCCCTTACCTGCGACAGATCCTTGGTAAGTGACTGATGGTTTGCTGAATCAATGCTAATGAAATCCATGTAGTTATCCATTTCTTTAAGCACAAACTGTTGTCTTAGTCCGGCACTAAGATTGGAACTAGTCTCACCTAAACTCCATTCAGGGGTTTAGAAAGCAAAAGGGTCCACTCTGAACATTGTGACTCAATGGGAGGGTTTCCCTTACTGTTTTGTGTCTTCAGTCTCTGTGTAAATCATTCTGTATCGGTTCTAACTCCGTTTTCCTTTGTGTGTTTCATCCATGTAGCAAGTAACAGCGAACCTTGCCCTCAAACTTTGTTAAGTTGGGCTTTTATAAATTCATACTAAACCCACTTTTGCTGATACCTTTGATGGTGACTCTCAGAGCGACCCTAAATCACTCATTCACCACAACCCTTCTAGACCTAAAGTCTTCCTCCTCATTGTCCCTGAAGTCAGCAGGTACTTGTATCCCATGCAAGCAGGCAGTGTATGGTCTGGAGAATTAGGGCCTATGAAGGTGCCTGGACCCCTGGACACCCCCTGTGCCATTTTGCCACTGGAACACAATGCCACTTTGTGCTCCTTTCTATTTGATGATAAAACACCTCAAGGATCAGGTACTCATCTCACTGTTAGAAGCATGTGGGGAAGAGCAGAGGTATTCTGCTGCTTTTGGAAATTCCCTCGCTTCCTGCTCCAGAGAAACATCTCTCTTCATAAATCTTATTGTACCTATAAAATCCCTTCCTGTTCTTTAGCTTCTGCTTGACTCCCTCTAACGTGACTGTTACACTATTGCATTCAGGCTGCACTATAAAAGGAATGAAGTGCATTGTGTCGGATAGAGCACGGCTGTAAATCCCTGCCAGGTTGGAGTCGACACAGATTGAATTCTATCAGGGCTCTTCTTCAGAGGGTTTGCTGACTACCTTTTACATTTGCCAGGGATGAGATGCAATGTAGTTTAAGTAACTAAAGTGAAAAGGTGCACAGTGTTGTCTTAGCGCATTAGAGACTGAGGTTTGGGTCTGTAGGACCCAGAAATGCACATGAATGCAATGAGGGAGCCCACCTCCTCACTAGACAGCAAAGTGACAGCAGAGTCTGATACAATCCCCCAGTGTCTGAAGTATTGCTGCAAATCCCCTCACTGCTCCTGTGTGGGCTGTAGGGTGGAGTGGTGTTAGTGAAGGTTTTGAGGTGAAGATATGAATCTAGGTCAGAATCTAACCCAGTTCCTGTTTTCTTGTATAGCCCCACAAATAAACACAGAATTGAGCATTAAACACATCAGTGCCATAACTGAGGAGATGGTAAATCAGGGATGAGGACTGTCTGAGGGTCTCCTATGCTGGCTTTGTGACAGTGACTTTGCTGTGTGAGAAACCTCCTGAGATAGGACCTAGGCCAATATCTTCCTGATTTTGGGCATCTTGAGACTACCAACGTCCCCACAACCTGACCTGTCCTCCTCCAAACCTGGGGGTAGCAAATCTTCATCCTTGCTAGTGGAGACAGTGGGGGTCCACGGGTCTGAGGACTTCTTAAGTGGCATCACTTATCCTATGCCCTCCATAGCCAAGACTGGGCTCTTAAAGCTAGCAAGTGTTACCAAGGCATCAAAGTCTCAGGGCTTTTCTTTCTCTCTTGGACACATTTTCTCTTCCCCATGTGTTGGTTTCCAGCATCCAGAGGATGATTTGCTGCAATGTGCATAGAAATACTGTGTTTTAAAACTATCCAAGTGTTGTCACAAGGATGGCATCCCTTGTGACACCCAATGTCACTCTTTTCCCTTCCCTTGAAGCTTGTTTTCCCACAAGGTCTTGTTTCCTGATCCACCATCCTCTCTCTTTGCTGCTTTTCTCATCATCCCTGTGCTGAGCTATTGATTTTTGCCTTGCTCATTTTGTAGATTTGGGGAAGGGGGAGGGATACCTCAAGGGATGAATTGGCCATTTGTCTCTGCCTTGGCTTCTGCATCCCTTACTTGAGGTCTCCATTGCATCCTTGTCCCTATTGCAATTTTTCTGCCAGATGCCATTTTTACCCTCCTCACTTGTCCCAAGAGAGTTGTTATTTATGGCTGGTGGAACAAAACCAAATGACACAAGCTGGTTTCCAGCCTCCAGGAGGATATCCATCAGTGGGGGCTTTAGAGAAAGCCTTTTGTTTAATGATGGGATCATTCATGTTCTCTCCAGTCTCTTGCCCCTTCTGGCCTCCCCTTGCATCATATCAGTGAGCAGGCCAGGAGATACTTCATCCTCTGCTGGTGAGTGATGGTTTACTCACACCATTTCTACATGTTCTCTATTCCTATTCCTGCTGGTGCAAACCCTTCTTCATTGCTAAGAATACTTAATACCTGGAAGGAGAGAGCAAAGGGTCATCCACTTCACTGTCAGTTTGGGAATGGTAAATATCACTCTATGAATATGTTTGCAAAAGGACACAAGGTCTCCCTGATTTCTATCTTTCCCCTCCTATATAATCAGGATTTGCTTTTGCTAAAAAGCAAAATAAAGACCCTAAAGGTTTCACTGAAGAGGGATGAGAATACTTAACAAATCCTTCCTATTTACTCTGTTTCTGCTACGGCACATGCCTCAAACAGGGTTTTTTTCTCCCAGAACCCAGACAGCACTGTCTGGAATCGCCTCCTGAAGTAGACTGAAGTTTGTCCTCTGTGGCTCTGACCCTGGTACATCATCTCCCAGTGAGAACGTGCAGGTAAAAACCATCTTTAGGTAGGTCCTTGCACAGAACTGAATCCAAGACCTACTCTCTTACAGACCTTGTTTATTAGGGTCTGGTAGTTATGAGGAAGAGGAACAGGTATTTCTTGTCTGCACCTTTCACAGTCAGAAAAATGACCCATGCTGGATGGAGCAAGGACATTCGGTTTCTCCGAGGCCCTGACATCTCCTATGTGGTGATAAGAGGCACCAGAAGTGGAAAAGCACTTCTTTAGTGGGGGGAAAAGCCTGTGATCTCAGACTGTGCAATAACTCACCTGGCCCTGAGCCCCAGGAACCCTTTTCCAGCTCTGCTTTGCATTTTGTGAATTGTTTCTAGAAATGACCCATTTTCATGAGCATGTCTCTGTGTGATGGATGGCTGAGGACCATCAGGGAGGATATCTGTCTCCAGCGCGGCTCTGTGAGTCAGCTACCCCATGTCTGCCTGCTACTTTTCTGCCTTAAAAGCCTTAATATTCGCCACTCAGCTCACCTTCCTGCTCTTTCCTGGTCTCCAGATCCATTAGTCTGTCTGGGCTGGTACCCATTAAACTGCTGAACATGGGCTACTCGGAGCAATCTTATCAGTGCTGCAGCTATTAAAGGCAAAAATAGTAAGAAACCCAGTCACCAGTGCAGGCAGTCTGGCACTTGGATTAAGAGAGAAGTTTTTTGAGGGCTTATTGTTGGTTGTGGAGAAGCATAGAAGATGCTGTGGGCAATATTTCATTGCCATAACAGTGATGATGAATACTTTGCTAATGGGAAATAGCAGTATTCCTGGATCTGACTGGCACTGGAAACCTTGGATTTCCAGTGCCAATGGTCTCTTTGCCACCTCCAAAATACAGGGAGGCTTGTGGAGTCAAGGGAATATTGCTACCTTACACCCACAAGTGGGGAAACTGAGGCACGGAGTATCAAAACTGCTCAGGTAATCTGTGATACAAGCATCACCTAAAGCAAATAGGTCCACGCATATGCTGGGAAGATCATCCTTGACTGAGATGCATTTTATACTGGCACATGTTTGTTTTATTGCCTTGTACAATTTACAACAAGGATTTCCAGGGTGTTTTTTCTGCTGCTGATAATGGTATTGAAAGAAAAAAACAGAGCCCCAAACCCTTGGGACCACTTATTTGTTAGTGCCCTGGCTGGGATGTGTTATAGTCAGAGGATGTTTGGGGTCTGTTTGGGATGCATTGACCACAGCCAGGGCACATCAGTTGTTCGTGCTGGCTGTCCTACTTTGCACTGCCAGCACAACTCTTGTTTCACAGTGTAAATGAGGCTGCAGGCAGGAACTTGATGGATAGGACTTGGTTTCATGTGCTTTAAACAAGAAAATTATACCGAGCCCACCGTGGTTAGAGGGATGCTTGTACAGCTCAGCACAAGCAGAGCCCAGTGAGGTTCCCTGGGCTGAGGGCAATGACGTTGGAATTCTGAGTGATAGGAAGGCAGGGTGGAATCTGCCTTTTATGCTCAATTTTCACCCATGTCCTGAAGCTTACACTTAAGATCCAGCTGGATAGTTCGAGCCCTGAGCCTTCTGTGCCACCTTATTGCTGTTGGGATGCAGATTTATCTTGGATTAGAAGCCACCTATTCTTAACTGTATTTCTGTGCTTATTTGCTGGGATCATCTGTTGGAGAGAAACCTTTCAGAAAGAGATGTCTTTTTCTTTATGTTATGTGAAAGAGAGAATCTTGGTTCTTGTCTCTCCGAAGGCAAGAAAAGCAGCTTTAAAATCCTAACTCCACCTCTGGGTAAAGTACAAAGACAGCTATCCTGGAGAGCAGTTCTTTCACTAACTTCTGCCTCTGGAAATTGCTTTCTCAGGTCAATTTGCTCTCGGTTCAGCAAGAAAAGTGTGGAAAAGTGGCCAAGAGTTTTATTGGCACATCTAAATCATAAAGAAAACCAGAAAATTAGAGAAACCATTCATCCTTTTAACCCATGCTGGCCAAAGGTTTAAATGTGCACTTGGCCTTTATCTGGGAGTGCTTTACCAATACCATAATGGAGTGTTGAAATGAAGATGTTGGACAATAGGCGTGCTCCTTGCTTCAAAAGCTCCCAGGTAAGAATTTGCTCACTTGGTGACATCCCATCCATCAGAGGTGCCGAGGTTTTGTCACAGTTCCCGGGAACAAGACAAACGGCCTCATAAATCAGAAAAGTTGGAGCCAAGACGTGGGATCTGGCTGCATTTATTGTAAAACCAGGGGTCACACGCTGAAAAACTCTGGTTTCTGCTGCCTCAGGTTAATTTAAGGCAGTTAATTCTCCTTTTGGATGGGAAGAAATCTGTTCAGTGCATTGAAGTGATTGGGGAATTTTCCCCCCTGCTGTTTGACGTGTGCGCATGATTTAGTTATTTCACACTTGGCCTTTGGGAATTACTGGTATAAATCCCTTTGCTTATGGAAATATATAACCCTTGAAGCCTGAAGATACCAGTTTCCCCGGCTGCCCAGATGGTGGGTGAGTTACCCCTTGGCTGCCTGGATACCTTCGTTCACAGCATATAGCCATAGCCCTAAGAGACTCTTATTGGAAAGGATGCTAATTGCTGTAATTGTTTAGCTCTTACTGTTTTTAAGCACAGGGCTCTTTTGGTATTCAGTGTTTTCCTTAAACCCCTGCAAAGGGGCTGCTTACAGCTAATGGGCTGCTAAAAACCCTTCCCACCAGTCAGAAAAGGAGTTTTGGAGGATGCTCGAAGGGCTGTGGGATCAGATGTGTTTAGCGAACCTGGGATTGGATTTCCAGGTGCTTAAACCCCACCATTAAAGCAAGTTCTCAGACGTGACCAGTCCGAATCCAGCATGACAATTAGCTGGTAGCTGAGAAGCCTTAATGAAGGCTGGAAGTCTGCCTAAAAGGGCCACTGTTTGGTGAGTGGGTCTGGGGCTTTTAATTGCTGTTCATTCAAGACCTTTGGAGAGTTTGCATTGGAATGCATATGAGACTTGGGAACTTTCCTATGGAACAGAAGTTGTCACATTTTTCAGGTTCAGAGCAGCCCAGGGTTTCATCCAGCCCATTTGTAATCCCTTCATTTAGATGGAATGAAGCGTTTCCTTCTGATAAGGTCAAGGCATGAAAATATGAATATATTAAAATACGTGTCAAAATGAAGGTAATCAAAAGGAGAACTGGAGCAAACACTGTTGAGATAATTCACTCATTCCCCCCCGTCCCCACTATAAATTTCAGTGCTGTGGACATATCCTTATGAAATGTTTTTATGGGAAAACTCTACTTTGCTACTAGATAGCTACCCTGACCAAATTAATAAGATTTTGATCAATTCTTGATCAAAATCCCTAATACTACCATCAATCCCAGCCCTGCCTCCAGGCTCACTGGTGAGGATGCCCTGGCACTGCTGTTGCTGCTGGTGTGACTTAGAGGTTCCTGGTGCGCTTAATGTTTGTGCTGAGAGATGCAGAGGGAGATACTGAGATTTGACCCCTAATGTTCCCCTGACATTTCCATAAGGATCTACTGGCATCCTCAGACACCATTCCTACAGTTGTGTTTGCTGTCCTCTCCCCTGTAGGGTAAGAAAGTCATTCAAGAGGAGGGAATGCAATTGCAAATGAGCACTGAAAATTGATCCAGGCTATAATCATCTTATAGTATTTTAATTGTGGGTCTCTCCCTGCTGATTCCATGGCAGTCAATCATTCCCTGTGGAGTCAGCCACCTCTTCTCCCTTCTCCACTTTGCCCCTCTTGGTTTGCATTCAACCTATGAGATTTCCTAGTAGAACACGAACACTGTGTCCTGTTCCATGTATGCTCCCAAGCTGCTGTTTCCCCATCAGAACCAGCGTTTCCATTTTCTACCATGGAGGGGGATCTATAAAACTTGACTCATAAAGGGAAAGAGATGGGATTTGACTCCTGAAGGGAAGGAGATGGTGGATAGGTGAAGGAAAAGATGGATGCCCCCCTCCCTGAAAAACAAAGAAATATGGGCAGCAAGTGAAAGAGATTGAAAGCAGCTATCAATCGGGCACTGCTCCAGCTTTAAGAGCTGTTGAAACAACATAATAAAAGGCAATAAACGAGGGATTTATGACCTACCTGCTGGAAATAGCTTGCTGCATCTATTGTGTGGGGTGAGCACAGTGTGCAAGGCTTGGGGGGGGATTGGTGCCTGCCTGCCTGTTGTGCACGTGTGGCCAAGCACGTGCCCATGGCGCTGCCATCCAGTTTTTCCACCCTCCTCTGAGCCCCTATATTGATGGGGTTTGGTGTTTTGTGCCTTAAAAGCTTGGTTTTGTTCAGTTTGACTCGTAAGCCCAAGACAATTTGTTGCAATCGATGGCAGCAGGCTGGAATTTTAAGGGCCAGGTATTTTACCACTGGGGCTGGACCCTCGAGCTAAATCTTGAAGGCAGAGAGGGTGAAAACATACAGTCCTGCCTACGGCGGCGTTGGGAAAGGCTTGTAAACTGCAGGCGTGTATTTAAATTGCAGGAAAATCACCAGGGGGGGAATAAATCTACAAAACCAAAACCAAACCAAGAAGAAGAAAGTGAGCGACTGAACATGGAGATTTCCAATGACTTCTTCAAGGATGAGATTGCTCTTTTAAAGGGGATACAACCTCCCCTCCTGCCCAAAACCCACAGAGGGTTGAGGCTGCAGACATCAGCACATCAACATAGTTAGGCAGCATGTGTTTGGTGCAGGATCTGGGCTGTTGTGCCAGTGGTTTGAGGACCATTGACAAAGGAGAGCTACAGCTTAGGAGATACAAAAGAATTCAATAGCTGGAAGATGGTCCTTTGGGCATGGTGAATGTGCATCCACTCTAGAAGCACACTTGTGGGTGAAAGCATCCTGTCTTTCCCAGTCCTGAATGAGGAGCTCGGTGTTGTTCTACTTCATTTTACAGCCCTCATGCAAAGTCTTCTCTTGGCATTAGTTTTCCTCTCTTTCTTCCCCTGAGTTGTAACCTCCTGCCTGTCATTCCAGCTTTCCGGCCTGGAGTTACACGCTTTTGTTTTGCAAAGCACAGTAAATCTTAGTGGTGACATGAGAAGCTCTGGCATATCCGATGCTGTTTGTTCTTTTGGAGGAAGGTGGGGAGAAAAGCGAGCAAGGTTGAGAAGGGTAAATCAATCCACTTTAGAAACAGAGAGATGCAGCATGGCACGATGCTGTAATCCAATGGAGCCAGCGTGTGCCGGAGAGACAGATCTGGGACGGAGAGAGGAGGGGTAGCAGTAATCCTCCGTCCCTCTGAAATCCCCAGCATGGAACAAAGCTCTTGTTAGCAAATAAGGATGGGGGAGTGGTAGCAATAAGCTGAATAAACACCCTTAAATTCAGCTGTAATAAAGTGCTGGGAACCTGCACTGGAGCACTTTCATACACACTTGGGGACAAGGTTGTTCTAATTATAAAAGCCCAATCAAAGGGACCAGCAGGCATGAAACTGTGGATTAATTCAGCTGCTTGAATGTCTGTGGCAGAGTGGCAGTAACTTCCTTCTCCCTCACACTGCCCTGAAAGGCTTTGGATGCTCTTTATCTGGCCATGCTTTGGACTCCTGTTAACAAAAGGGGAAAGGAGCACAAAGACCAGGAGGAGAAATGGTTTCAGTGTGCTCGCCCTGTGCAGGGTTATGGACTATGTCCATCCATTGCCCTCCCTTTCACCCCCTCCTACCTCAAAATAGTTCCTGTTTCTATAAATGCAGTGAAAGGAAAAGAAGAGTTAAATAAGGATCTGGAACCCTCAAAAGGAAAACCCAGCAATTTCCCTGCATTGCAAATTCGAGGGTCAGGTTCTCCCTAAGCCATGTCTCTGCTGGAGAATATTTCAGATTGATTAATAATAACGCATGCCTTCTGCTCTAACTGTTGTAATTTTAGGGTTGGTTTTCTAAACCTTCTCTTGCAGACTTGAAATGTTAAAAACCTCCTTTTTCATAAGAAGCATAAAGAAATGGCATTGATGGCAGTGGTTAGAAACTCCAAGAACATCCTCCTCTTCTCCCCCTGATCATGCGAGTATAGAAAAGATCAGATCTGGCAACAGAAGAGATGCTTTGGAAATATGAGTGAGGAGCTGTTTCAGACTTGTTGATAACTTATGCTTTGAGAAAGCCCTGCTGATGGCTATTGGAAAGCATCCTCCTTGTTCTCCTGGAGGAGCTTCCCATCAGGTACATCTTTCTGCTCCCAGTTTTCCTCAGCATTTCCTCCTCTGGGGACTTCCCTCCTTTCAATCTTTCACTTCACGTGCAAACCCAAGCCCATCTCCTGTCCCAACCATTTCTCCTAGCCCAATTTTGAGGCAAGAACATGGAGTTAATGGAAATGCTTTACAAACAAGCATTCAGGGGGAAGAATGTGCCTATTTATCTCCTAATACAGTGCCTAAAAAAAAGAGTCTTTCTTTAATTGCATTTGGAATCTATTCTAACGATTTACCCAGGAGAGTGTTAAGATGTCAAGGCTTTTTCATTAGTAATATATCCCCCAACAGAATCTTTGTTAGGATAGGTTAAGGCAGTAAATAGACCATTAATTTACAGGAACATAATTAGTAGCTTGCAGTTAGTCATGAAAATAGTCGGATTTCTTTTGGCTTTATTCAATGGCAAGATTTAAGACAAATAGCAAAGCAGCAGGTCAAAAACCACCCAGGCCAAAAAGCAGCAAAAGGTATTGATTGAAGTTGCAACAATAACCTTAACTCTGCTCCAGTGCCCCAAACAAGAGAATTTATGCAAACAAAATACATTCTCCAAGTGGTAAATAATGAACACAGAAAACAGCACCTATTTGGAGCAAATATCAATACATGGCTGTAAAATAGCTTGTTGTAAGGGCTGTGTGTATCCCACATGTAAAATCACCTGTGGTGTAGCATAGAATCATAGAATGGTTTAGGATTGGAAAGGACCTTAAGATCATCTTGGTCCAACCCCTTGCCATGGGCAGGGATGCCTCTGCTAGACTATGTTGCCCAAGGCTTTATCCAGCCTGGCCTTGAACACTGCCAGGGATGGAGCATTTATATGAAGAACATTTTTTCCTAAGGGATTGTTGGTAATAGTCAGATTTCCAATGGAAGTATTTTATTAGTTATTATTTATATAACTGACAGGTTTCTGTTTGCCACCTTGTCATCATTTTGGTGAGAGGAACTGAAATAGAACGATTTGTAGGGTCAAGGTCCTCTACTTTAGATTCTCAGAACTAGGAAAAAGAAAGTTCTAACACTAAAATACTTCTCAATTCAAAGTTACCTTTTATTAGTATTAATTTTAGATTATTATCATTAAAAAAACCCCTTCATTTGACTTCAGACTGAGTGAAAAACTCATTTGATGAAGGTTTTTTATACCTCCTTAGTAGACAGGTTGGTTTCACAAGGTTCAGAAATCAGCTTTGAGCCAATTGTAGCTTTTTGGGGTGTATGACTGCAGCTCACAAAGCACAAAGGGATTTGCAGGGGTCAGGAGCTGTGCTCATAGAACAGTGCCTATAGATCATAGGCATTGCTCAACAGGTGAAATAACAATATATATTAGACAGCACTTAATGTTGCACTTCTAAATGATAGTGAATGATCAAACTGAAACAAAAGGAGCAGTAATAAGGTTATTGTGTGCTGGACCAAGAAGAGCAAAGTTCAGCTGCATCATGAGATGAATGGATTATTGCTTCCCAAACCAGACCTTTTAATAGCAGCTGAAGTGGAAACAGAACAAATAAAGTCTCATTGAAAAGAAGGCAACAAAAGCCATTTAATTTCTTGTATTAACTCCTCTTACTTGTTTGTTACTGCTGGTGATGTGGAGGTGCTGTAGAGGTGGGTAGGAAATACTGAGCTTTCTTTATGGGAGTTTTGCCAGGAACATTCTCTTTTACATATATAAGTTATGGGGGTTTCATTAAGTTGGAAAAATATCTGCCAGCACAATTCCTAGAATAAAGTCCAGGGAAACTAAATATTCATAGAAATAGAATAATTTCCCTATTATTTTCTTGAATTGCTCTTCCAATGACATTTAAGAGGAGCTCAACCTTAAGATTTGCTTGTTAAGGCTTGTAACTTCAGACTTTGCTATGGAATGAAACCAAAAGCATAACATAGGAACTGGGGAAACTGAGGCAGGGAGTGATTTCTTGCTAGCTGAAGGAGGCATCACTATCACAGCTCCAGGTCCCTGATGGCATCATCTGCCAGTGAGACCAGAGACCCCCAGGCAGCATTGGTCGGTGGAGATAGGGAGATGTGAATTCTGGCTCTGCTTTCCTGCCTTTGTTACCTCTAATCCAGACAGGTTGACAGCAGGACAGACTCCTACTGGGACAGTGCCACAGCTTGACCCTGCAGATGGTAAGGATCTCGCAAAGTCTCTGTGTTGTAAAGCTCTGCTGCAGGGTGGAGAATCTTAATAAGGACAGGAAAAAATAGCAAGAGACAGGGAGAAAGGGATACACTGCACAGAACCTGACCTTCTTTCCTCCGGGTGCGCCACTAAATCACACAGCTAAAAATAGGTAAGCGATTTGCTTTGATGCTGTAGGATTTTGCTGACACCACTTTTGTTACACATATAAATATAGAGATTTAATATAATATTTCCCTTACTGCAGTGCCTTCTATTAAGGCAGTGCTGAAGTCCCGAGAGCTGCTTGCTCTGTCTGCTGCTTTAAGCTGTGAGCTACAAGCACAGGCTTCTTGGCTCTGCAACTAAAATGCTGCTGGCCTTCGGGAAAACACATGAGAAATGTCCTCCAGGAGGGATGTTTGGTGTCCAGCATTGTCCATTCCTGGTTCTCTGGGACAGTCACTCCAAAACCAGTGGGAACTTCCAGAGTTATTTGTTAGGAGTGACTGCTTTGGGAAGTTTTGGTCCTGGTCTCCTGCATCTTTATAATGGAGAAGACAAAACCAGTCTGCCTCTAGGGGGGTCTCAGGCATGGGGACAGCAGTGAGATGCCATGGGGTGAGCACTAAAGAGGGGAGATTTAGGTTGGATATAA
>JANHGB010031285.1:0-14460 GCA_026283785.1 Coracopsis vasa
GCTGATGGGTAGTGGTAGGGCCAGAAGTTACAGACTCTGGGAACTGGAGAATTTGGTGGTTCCAACAAATGTGTGGAAGTCAGCATGTTGCAAGGCATGAAACAAACTTCATGACATATTCCCGAGTAAGGCAAAAGGCATATATTACCTTAGATAAATTACCATAGATCTGTTTGCAAGAATAAGTATGTGGGTGAGGATATCTCCTATGTCATATGCTAGACCAGTTCTGTAAACTCAGTTTAATCCCTGCAGTAGAACAAGTGAATCGTTTGTATTTACACTTGGATTTGTGAACTGCTCTAGTGTTAGTATACAGAATTATGTATATATTATGTATCCATGGTAAAATAATATGAGTACGAGTAAGTTCAGGGAAGTAAATATTGTGTTCTGCTGTATCGTTAATGGTGCATACATTTAACTAACTACAGCCTTTAATGAATACAAGATTTTATTTAGAGAATTTTCTGTTTCTAAGCAAAATTGCTATCTATCTCCTCTTTAATTATAATAATAAATACTCTGTAGGTAAAATATGCAAATGATATTTTTGGAAATACAATTAGTCTGGAAGTTTTGTTTCCTTTTGCAGTTCTGCAGTTCTACAGTTCTCTAGTGTGACCTTTGAAGGAGCCGTTGCCACTATCTGCTTGTATAAAAGCAACAAGCATTTATGGAAAATATAAGTGGAAATATATGAAAATTATTTTGAATTGCTTTATGAAAAGACACTGTCAGTTTGTTGCATGATATTTCTTCTCTATTTTATGTATTTGACCAGGATCAACTGTGTGTTCTAAATCTAAAATATAAGTTCACGCAAATCTACCTTTGTTCTTATAAATATCACCTTTGTTTGTCCTCTCTATTTTTTATGCAAGTTATTTTGCCTAGGTATATTTACATTATGTTAAGAGCTCTAACATAAAACTAGGCCTAGTTGTCTAAAAAAGAATTCATAGAAAATATTCAGTATCTGGGTTATTCTACTAATATAAGCACATAGTTTACGTTAAGCAGTTAGACAGCTCTGAATCTTTCCTAGATGTAGCTGTAACTTGAGTTGCCTTTGGTAATAAGCACAAGATACTTAATGTTTGCAAGATAAAAATTAAGAGGCATGCCGGTGCTTATCTACACAGATGAACATCTGCCCTTTCTATTTTAGGTTATTTCTGAATTATGTTAAGGAAAAATAGCAATGAGAAAACATTCTGCACAGAGACATGAATTATTCAAAAACGTTCTGTATCTGATCTGAAACACAAAATGCTGCAGTGCAGGAACAGATTCAAAACCAATAGAGCAGAGCAGAAGCGGTTGTAGATATCCTGTTACTGGTCTGGTGACTTGCTTTTAATCAATTTTCTGTCAAACAATCTCTACAACATGTTTAAAACCATGCCAGAATTACAAACCGTGGCCACTGAAGCATGGTGAAGCAGGCCTCTTACGGTGTCATTCCAGATAAATTTCCAGTAGTGTTCTTCCAATAGCTATTACAGAGAACATGTATTTGCTATTTGATATTTGATAGATAACTCTTCTTTGTATTTTTGGACAGTATGTTTTAATTGGTTCTAAGAGCAACATGATTCCAAATGGCTGTTCTGTAAAAATTAGACTGTCCATGAAAAAACCAAAATATTTAGTAAACTTCACCCTCAGTGTTGTAAACTACCCTCAATGAACCAACCAAACCACTGTGCTGGGGCAGTGTCTGTACCAATCTGTGAAGACACTGGAATGGCTGGAGCTCAGTACCCAGCCTGAGCAAAATGAAAGCATGCTTAAAAGCCTGTGGCAAAATTCCTGTAAAGATCTCCTACGCTTACAACTAGTAATTCTTACCTTGTTTATTTGAAATATCTTATTCTATAAATAATCCAGTCGAAGCTTACTGATAATGTTAATAACTGATCATGCTACTTTATGTTCTGTATAACTATCCAGATGCACGTTCATTTTTTAGGAAGTAATTCTTCAATTTTCATTTAGGAAAGGCTTCCTATTACCACAGAGTTTTTCCTACATAAAGATTTCAAGATATGCATTTTTATTTATAAAAAACTACTTTTAAAAATAATAGAACTTTTCCCCAGTACTGCCAGATCTTTCTCTATGCTCGTTATTTTACTAAAGTCCAGCTCCTAGAGACAAATTATTATATAGGCTGCATCTAATCCTCTGTTCCCAGAAAAAATCTGGAAACTATGTGTCAGTCATACTTCTGATTGTGCAAACACTTTGTCAAAAGTAGTCAAAAGTAGCTCCTTAAATATAAATTAATTTCAACTCGATACTTTTTGTAGGTCTGATTCATAATTCCTTGAATACTTAAGTCTAGCTGTATTGTGTTGTTCTGGTTTCTTTTAGATATAATGCCATGCTGAAAACAGCATTTTCATGTAAGTGTAAGAATGTACAGTTTTTTCCTGCTGGTATCCAATGTGCACTTCGTGCTTCCTTCTCTGAGACAGTGGTGCGCACTGGATAGAGGACCAAGGCTACTCAGAGGAGATGTTGAAAAGAGAGTAACATAATTCTAAAGATGTCAAAATTGCAGTTGAATTCATCATGATTTTCATATTTCTCAGTTCTTCTGTTATGAAACACCGATTGTTCCCAGTCACTTCCAAGCCTGCCGGTTACAAAAGTCAGGTTGCATCTCTTAGGGATAGTGACAAATCCATGGGGAAGATGTGTGTACTTGCATGGATGCTTGAAAAGGGTGAGAAGAGGATTGCATGCAAAGCAAACTGGTCAAGGCTGGCTTGTATGAAGGCACAAGGAATTTAAAGAATAATATAAGGAACGATTAGCAATAGCTTTCAAAACAAGGGCAGAACAGGGATTGAAACAACTGAAATTCTTCAGTTACAATAGGTTGCAGTGTTTTGTACTCCAGCCTACTTTTTTTGCTGTGGCTTCTGCATTCCTCCCTCCTTTAATCTATTCAAAATCCAGCTGTCATAAGTACCCTGTTGCTTTTGCTTCTTCACATGTTTCATTGAATGACACTTTTGTTGTGTTGCTCCAGTCAGAAGTGAAAAAGAGAGTGGGAGAGAAACATCAAAACAAGGGTATCAAGTAGTGAAAGATGGAGCATTCAGGAATAGCTGTTACATATACTTAATTAAAAGGGAAATTAAAAGCTTTCAGTCATTGAACTGGGCAATGTAATTACTTGTAGGGTCTTAGAATCACAGGTGGGTGGGTTTTTTTTCCTGTTTTTCCTATCATCTGTCACAGCTATTTATATCATTTTATTTATGATTACATTCTCAGGAGAGCTATGTGTGCTTGTGTGTTTGGGTGGACACTGCTGTCCTGGAGCCCTGTCCTGATTAGGCCTTTTAACTTGTGCTGTAAGACAAACTGAGTAAGTGGGGAAAAAAAAACCCCAAAAGACTAGATGATCAAAACATTTTGGTAAAAAGTACAGTTACTGTCGATTTGGTGTTTCGCTGATTCTTGAGACCTCTTACGTGGCAGCTGTTTTCACTTCTAGTGCAGTTGAGTGTTTCTTTGATTCTGTTGCAAGGCGATCAAAATGTTAGTCTGTGATTTTATTCTGATGTTCTCATTTTCTAAAGATGACCAATAATAATTAAAAGTGGCAAATGTAGGTGTGGGGGTTTTTTTAACTCTACTGCCTGTGACCTGCAGCTTTGTCACAGAATGGGAAATGCAATTGCTGAAAATTAGGGGAAGTCACTTTTTACAGTACTCAACACATACTTGTCTCAAACTTTCTGCCTTTCTTTCTGTTAGGTACCCGAGGAAAACAAAAAAAAGAGCCATACAAAGGGTTTTATCGCTTTAAATGTTAGATTTCTAAATCGCAAGAGCACAGTTTGGTTAAAGCTGCACCTCATAGCAACACCACTTTGACCACACATTGCAGTTGTATGTGAACATGCCTGATTATTTTAAGTCACGCTATTTTATTTGCCACCTCTATTAACTGCTTCATGTCTGTAAAAGGCATGAGACTGCAAGGATCTTGGTATTTAAACAGTGAAGTAAGAGGTATGACCAGTCTGCAATGGAATAAATGGGTGGAAAGCAGAGGCTGCAGGTTACAGGAAAGGGAACTAAAGGGGAGTTTGCATTGTCTGTGTGTATGTGTCTGTGCTTTAATTACACATAGGTGTCCTTAAAAAAAAACCCAAAAGCCAGTCCAAAAAGCAAACCAGACAACGAGCAAGTGTTGCAGAAAGCTTTAGAAACAATAATGGGATTTTCTGTTCTGTACCAAGTATATTATCAAGCCTGTCATAAGCCTGCCTAATCATAACTTTCCTCACTCTTTTGTAACTCAGTCTTTTGTTTTGTGTCCTGTCTTGGTTTTCAGACCACAGGAATGGTCTGCAGCTTGCACTTGATTTTAGATGTGTTTAAGGATAAAATGGGATTTGACTTGGATGGTGACTTGGCAAAATTTTTGGAGGCATTTGCCAGTAATAACTGTACTCATAGCTTGCTTGTTTTTCTAAAGAAAGTATGCAGTGCACTAGATGGGCAATTTTAAGGACCAATTTGAGAAAACATGTAACTAAAGGCACATAAATAAATAAGTACTGACTATATGTTTTCCTATCTGAGAATAAATGGATTATTCCACAATTCACTGAGGTACAGTTTCTCTCTTTTTCTTTTTTTATAGAGTCTCTCTCTCTCTTTCATTTCCTCCTGCATGATTTGAAGGATTGTCTGAATGCGTGATTATTCCTTTCTCATTGCTGTAAATACAGCGGCAATTTGCATAAAATGTGCTATATTTATGTAATTCCCATGCAGTTGTTCCTCTTTACTTCATGTTAGAGAAAATGCAGAATGTATTCTAACTTCAAGGTCACATTCTGAGAGTAAACACGGGCCTCTCAGTGTGAAATGCTAAGGCCACAATTTCTTTCAAGCAGTTTTGCTCCTTAGGAGCTATATTTTAAAGTGAAATTTGGATCCAAATATTATTGTGTTCCCTCCTTAGATTTGTATTGTAAAATTTTCCATCACAATTTCTAAAAGAAGAGTCCTGTGTATTCTTTAAGTCATGAGTACATCTGATGTGTTTTGTTACATATATGGGGGGTTTTAATTGTTATTTTTAATTTGCAATAAAGCCTTCACATTTCAAAGCAGCATTATGTAGCTTGTTAAACCCAAGTAAATTTCCTGATTCAGTATTGTTATATGTTCTTTTACCAAAGGGCATTTAATATCAAAGGTGAGGAATGGCAAATGCAGCTAAACTGGAGAACCTGTAAGACAAAAAATAGAATAGTAGGGAAGAGTTGCTAAGCTCACGTTTTTGAAACAGAAGATTGACCACAACACAAACCACCAACAGCAGGTGTGATAAATTCCAGAAAGAAAGCCTGGAAAAAGCTGCTCATGAGAAACTGAGGTTGGTATTATATAACGGCATTCTTTCCTTGAAAAGCATTCCAGTCTGTCAAAATTAGCAGTTTCACCACTGAAAATCTTTAGTTGTTTTTTTTTTTTTTTTTTTTTTCCGTCAGGCTGTAGAGCAAAGTTAAACACTTGGCCACCTCACACTTGTGTTTTGGGACTCAAACCTATGTTTTCAATGGTGTAGTTTATATGGCTTTAGGGAGTCTTCAACTGTGGAAGTGTAAACCACTTTGGAAAATGAGATAAGAAACCCCACCCTGAACAGGATATCTGATATTTACATTAAATGTGCATGAGTAACACAGTGATGGGAAATGTCAATAAAAATCAAAATCATCAAAATGAACTTTGAAGCATAAAGGGCACCCAACAGTAAGACTTGCTTCACCTTAGCAGTTATGTCTGAAGTAAAGCAATAGCAATGGTTTGATTGAAAAAGCGGGGAAATAAAATCTAATGGCTATTAAATAATAATGCTTTAAAAATGCTAGCGACAAATGTTACATATTTTTCTAGTGCTTACAGGTTGATCTTTAGCACTCTGTCCTTATTGAATTCTACAGACTTTGAGGGAGAATTCATGTTTTCTTCTTTGTTTCTGCAGCATCTAGTTGTTATATGTTAGTCTGGATTGTGGTATCATGGGGAATACTACCATACAAAGATATATTTATAATTATATTTTAAATGAATAAACAGCATTCAGTACAAGATAGAAACAGATGCTGTTATATCCCCCAGACTGTTTTTATCTCAGTAGTCCAATGTACTGGTGACCAGATGTACTGATTTGCATCTTCAAAGAATATTTTTGGATGAACACATGATGGAAATAAAGTCATCTAGCTCCTCAGTGGGATTGCATGAAAATCTATGGGGAGCCACTGTGAAAAACTGGCATAGAGGCAGACAAGGCTCTCAATTTTGCACGTTCTTAAGTGGCTTAGTGTTTCTGGTACAACTTTGTTTTGGGCTCAGCGTCAGTAATACATAGGTCTCTGCATTGCTTAAAAACCCCCATAGTTTATTACCGAAACAACAGATGAAAGTCTCACTGATAATAGCTTTATTCAACCTTGCTGAAAATGTTAAGTCTAGTAACAATAGAGGCTTAACTGTTCTACATGCCAGCCAACTGGCCTCTGCATATTACAAGCAAACAATTGCAGGCATTTAGCATTTCAGTACATATAAAACCGAACTACTTGGGAATGCAGGATCTGAATACATACCCCTGATGCACCCACACAACAGACTGACAGAAGTACACATTGTAATCAATATTGGCAGCCTCATCTTTGGAAAACTGAATGTTGTATACATTTCAATTTTGCTTTCTGACATTCAGATGAAACTGAAGAGATTGTTTCAGATTTTCTGAAACGCCAGGGACTCAGAATTTAGGGCTTGCTCAATTTGCACTGATCTGGCAGACTAAAGAAGATACAAGACTCTCTGCAACTTGTATTGCCCACCTGGGACTGGAATCAGGAATAGTTTCTAGCTGATTTAGGTGCAGCCTGCATTAATGGAGCTGGTGCTGGTCAGGTTTTCTTGCCACAGCTTTATCATCTAGTTTAATGAAAACCATCATCTTTCCCATCCAGTGTTGCCTTATGCAGCTTTTTTGGGTAGGAAAGATACGGGCAAATGAGCAAAGGATATTTAGCAAGTTGTCGTGTAAGTAGTGTAGAGTCTTTTTATTTGCACGTGCAGTCATTTTGGGTCCCTGATCTGCTCATGCTTGTAAATTCTACACTTAAAAGCTAGTGTAAAATAAATCAGAGATAGAAGAGCAATGTTTTATCTGTTTTGAATTTAATCTTTGTGATTTTAATTTTTTTCCTGAGTTTGAATCACCAGCTACAATTAAAATTATTCATCTTGATAATTCTTAGTATAAAAAGCAGATTTTTTTTCATTGCATTTAGTTGATTGTATAGTTATTGTACGATTATATGCGGTTCGTGGTTTTGTTTGCCAAAAGTTGCTTTATCTGATATGGACTAGTATATTTTCACTCGTAATCTATGTTCTCTATGAAAAATAGTTTCCCCTCAGCCTCAGCTTTTCACGACTTTGGTTTAAATACTTGAAGATACTTGGGACACTGTTTTAATTTTAGATGTCAGATACACGCTCCTCCTTCTCCTTTCTGTTTTAAAACTTTTTTTATTTTTCCAAACCTTTTTTCCAACCCTTCTTCCCTCAGACCACCAGTATATGAACATCTGTGTTCAGGTCATTTCTATTAAACTCTTACTTTCCCTACATGATTTCGTCTTCCCTCTTATTTGTGCTAATACCTTTCCTTTATTTGCTTTTATTCATCATGATTTATCTAATGCACAGTTAAGAAATACTTCAACTGATAACAACAAAACAATCACATTAGGATGTTCTCTCTTTGTCTTAGCAGAATATAACTGTACACATAATTTCAGCTACAATAAAAAACTACAGGACCTGTTTCATTTGCGCTTAGACTCTTCCTGAAAAGAGTAAAATCAATCCTTGGGGATCCACCAGCCAAAATTTTGCCTTTTTTACTGTGGTGTTACTGATGGCAGCAATGGGTTATTGTGTTTAGTATAAAACAGTTACAGAAAGGTCTTGTCATAGCCACTGGCAGATAATGACAGGGCTTTTTGAAAGAAAGATCACCATAGATTTTAATACAGGAAAAACAATGTATTTCCATAATCTACCTCATGGAAGTTGCTGAGCTATAGCCTATGTTCTGGCATTCGCTTACAAAACCTACTGACTTCAGAATTTCTTGGCATTGCTTACAGATTAAGGCCCTGTGGCTTTGGCCATTTATTATTTCCACAGTGCCTGACACCAGCCCCCTGGAAGTCATAGCAGTGTGCTCATAGTACTCCTGATATTTTCAGACTAGCAATTCTCCAGTTATTTTAACAAGCTTTCAGCTGTGATACAAGGATGGTGTTATGCCAGCAAGTAGCTTGCATGGTTGCCTTTAGAATAATTTTTGAATGTGCAGTAACAATATCATTTTGGAACATGTGGCTTTTTTTTCCTCAGGTTATACAAATTCTCTGCTGCATATTTAGGGAAGTAGTTTAGGGTCTTTGGAGGGGTTTTTACTTGATTTAATTTCTTCGGTTTTGCTTTGAGAGAATCAAAAGGGCTCCTGTTACTAGCTTGTGTCACATTTCTGGTTAAAAGCTTTCCATTATGCAAGAGAAAAAAGTATTGCAGATGCCCAGGCTAGATTCATTTAATCTCCTAGGAAAAATCACTCCATAGCTGTATCCCGAAGCGAAAGAATGCTTTGCTGAGGCTGGAATCACATGCTCTGTACTGCCAGTGTTCTAATCCAAGGCAAACTGAAATGTTTCATAGCATCTATAAAAGACATCACAGTGCTTGGGGCAATGGGGCAGCAAGCCAATACCTCTAGAATCACTTTTCTATGGCAGTATCTTTGTGTTAAAATAAAAGCATTTCCACTTTTAGAGGCAGTATTTTCAGGGATGCCCTTGTTGGTCACTTTATTTTTGAAAGATGAGCTGCAGACAGAAACGGTAAGTCCCCCAACAGTATTCCCTTAAATGCCACATATTCGTAGTGTTTGGGACGCATCCTGAACAGCTCAGCTGCCTTGTCACATCAAATGATTGGAAGGCATTTTGACAGCATTTAGCCTCTGACCTTAAATTTCACTCTCAATAAGCAGAAACCAAAACATACCCCACAAAACACTGAGAAAATAGAAACTGCGAGTGTGTCATTCCAAAACGAATCCGTATCACTACAGATGAGACATTTCCCTGCTTTCACACAATGGATGCTTTTATTTATTACTATCAAGACCAGAGCCAAACCGAACAATCTCTCTTTGTATACAGATACTTCTCTTAATTTGTTAGCGGGTTGATCCTTTTAAAATTGCTAATTAGCCGAGCTGTTATTGATGTGACTCAGATAACTGGAAAATCTCATAGTCTTATGATCATAGGGCTTTTCAACTGACTGGTCCACAAGTACCACTCATTCACCTTGTAAGTAAAGTGGTGTTTAGCCCAGAAAGAGAAAAGTGAAGTAGTACAATTGACAATAAAAGGAGTGTTCTTAATATAGCATTTAACACTTCCCATACTTGAGTTAATGCTCAGTTAGTTTCTTCAGGTAAAAAAAAAACCCGCAACCAACCAAACCAAAAACAAACCCCAAACACAAACACTTATTGCAAAATTAATAGATAATTTTTAAGCAGATGAGACTTTTCGTTCTTTTATTTTTCATTTCAAGTTTCTGGGGATGTACTGAAGCATCTTACCTGCAGTGGAGATCCTGCTACAAAACATACATCCTTGTCTGTGTTTTGTGTACTAGTGTTTTACACTAGTAAGTCTTTCAGTTCCCTGATGTCTGTCAGCATACCTTTGTTTTCAGTGTGTAGTCATTGAGATTAAACCTAGGCTCATATTACACAGGTATTGTCTGTAGTAATTTACACACAAATAGTAGCATACTTTACTCCTCCTCCTCTTTCTATTAAATCTGTTTTCTTTTTTGGAGGCTTATGCTAGAAACTATTGTCATTCCTTTTCCTTCTCTCTTTCTTCTCTGGAGAAACAAACCAAACCACTGATCCTGTTTCAGTTGCTAACTGGCCAGCTGGAGAGCAGAGAGTTGTGAGAAGCCTTTCTTGCCTGCAAGTCACTTTGTTGTTTCATACAAGTCAGCTGACTTGATCTTAAATCACCAGCTCTGCAGTTGGTAGTAACTCGTGTTTAGCACTTTTTATCCTTGAATCCAGACCTTCTTTTGGTAGAAACAGTTGGAATTTGGTTATTTTCTAGAAATGTGATCTGCTGAGAAGAGCTATCTGATTGGAGCAGAGAGCAATTGGAGAAATAGGACATGCAAATGCAGCTTATTGGTAAATTATAGCTTCATAACAAAACTTAACTTTTACAGATGTGCAATTCAGTGAACAAGAAGAAATTCTCTTGTAAGTCAATTGCTTTAATGCGTGTCAATCAAGAACGAGCTCATACGTAAACAGATTTTAGCTAATAGAGGAGAGCTAAATTTTGTCATGTTGCCTAACCTGAACTAATTAGATTTTATGCCACAGTTTAAATGATCATCAAAGTTACACAGTGAAAAGTTTATTATATTGCAGAACTATTAATTTTATTTCTATAAATATTAAATTACAAGACTTCAACTTGTGGATGTTCAGCATTAATAACATAACTTTGAAATGCTAAAAAGGAAAATTGGTATTTTGCTTCTTTCTTGAGAGTATTAAACATTGTTTAATATCAGCTGGTTTTTAATACAAAATTTACCAAAATACGTTTAAATTGACATTATGCATTTGCATTCAGACTTCCCGTTACTGGAAGAAGCTGATGCAATTGCTGAATTCTGTAAATCATTTTGAGTACAAGATTTTTGGATTTTAATACAGAAATATTTCAAGCTTGGTTGCTGAGTGGATGTATTTCAGATTACAAATGAACTCAGTTGACACTTCATTCTTTAGAAGAAGAGTCGCCACCCAAGTAAGTCATTAATATGTTGACATGAACAGAAAATGAAAAGGATCACCAGAAAATCCAACAGGAATTCTTATGAAACACAGGCTACCTGGGACACTAATAAGGGCTACCTAGGGACACCTTCTAAATTGAAACCGAGTCCATAGAGGTTTAAAGCAGGAGTCTGCCTTTAGCAAAGCTTTTTTTATGCACTTCTGTGGCAATATAGATTTTTTTTTCCTTGGGGAAGCATGAGCTGTTTCAAGAGATGTGATTTCTTGAGTTTCTATGGAAGCTTGAAAAATGTACAGCAGGAAAGTTGTTCAATATAAAAAAAGAGATTTAGGACAAAGTTTTCAGAGGTACCTGAAGGACTTTTCTTCTGCTCTGAGCCCTTTATTTGCATAGACATGTCTGAGGACACCTCATGCAGACTATGGTTTTGTATGTGCTTTCTTGTGGCATCATGTTGTTTTGAGAGGAGTGTGTAAATGACCTAAGGATATGTATATTCAAATAATACACCATTCAAAATAGTTTAATGAAGCAATTTTAAAACTACTTAAATCTAATAAGATATCTCAGTAGACAAGATTGCATAATATATATGTATACTCACATATGTATTATATATATTATATATACATATATAAAGCAAGCCCCATGACCTGGGCTCCATCAAAAGGAGTGTGACCAGCAGGTTGAAGGAGGTGATCCTGGCCTTCTACTCTGCTTCTGAGAGACCCCACCTGGAGTACTGTGTGCACTTCTGGGGTCCCCAATACAAGAGGGATGTGGAGTTGCTCAAGCAGGTGCAGAGGAGGGTGATGAAGATGATCAGAGGGCTGGAGCAACTCTCCTATGAAGAGAGGCTGAGAGAGTTGGGCTCGTTCAGCCTGGAGAAGAGAGGGCTCAGGGGAGACCTTAGAAGTAGCTTCCAGTGCCTAAAGGGAGCTTACAAGAAATCTGCAGAGGGACTTTTTACAAGGGCCTGTAGGGATAAGACAAGGGGGAGTGGCTTTAAACTGAAAGAGAATGTGTTTAGATTTAGATATTATGAAGAAATTCTTCCCTGTGAGGGTACTGAGGCACTGGCACAGGTTGCCCAGAGAAGCTGTGGATGCCCCATCCCTGGCAGTGCTCAAGGCCAGTTTGGATGGGGCTTGGAGCAACCTGGTCTATTGGAAGATGTCCCTGCCTGTGGTAGGGGGTTTGGAAATAGATGATCTTTAAGGTCCCTTGCAACCCAAACCATTCTGTGATTTTATGATTTTAGGAACTAGACATTTTTCTGTAATATCCTAGTATCTTTAGCAATTACTGAGCCTCTTGAGAAAAAGCTGAGCAGTTTATGTTAACGCACTGCTATAGTAAACTCAGTCTCTGTAGGAATGTGCGAGACATACTAGTAAGCACAGAAAGAATGACTCTACATGCAGTCGGGTTTCAGCAGGCCCTCTCTTGATGATTATCCAGTGCCCTGGGGGAATAAAACTCATTCTCAGTAGTCATAGAGGCTGCTGAGGCTTCATAATTTGAGACTGTGGTTGAAATTCATAGTTTTATGTTAACAACAATACTTTTTAAAAATTTCAAATACACAAAGTTTAGGTTTTAAGGAACTCTTGTATGGTTTTAGAGTGAGGTAAGCATTGCATATGCTCGTAGGTGATGTGAAAACTGGAGAGGTGAAACAAAAGTAATTAGATTTGTGGCATCAAGGCTCAGGTACTCTGTGGTTTTAATTTTATTTTTTTTTTTTTTCACAGGAGAACTGTAAACTTTTAAAAAGTTAATGGGATGCTGAAGATGCAAGCGTCAGTGTGATAGAGTGTGTAAAACTCTATAATATGATATAACTCTAATATAAATGAGAAATGAAAATGAGCTCCTGGCAGTTCAAAGCAACATGTGAATAGGAGCAAGATCAAAGGCAAGGGATACTGTACCTGAAACAGAGAAAAGAAACCCGTGCAGAACAGCTGAGAGGAATTATTTTGTGGAGGAAAACTAATGCAGAAAATCTTGTGGTCATACTGTGTTCACGCTGATCAGTTTGGTGCCTTTATCAAGGCATGTCCCTCCCCACTGCTCAGATGAAGCTGGGGGGCTCAGGACTGATGTCTCGAATACCCTGAGAAAGAGTGCAAAGTAGTCTTACACAAATGCAATAGGTAATGCACACCTCAAAGCTTTTATTTTAAGTTCCATGTCTTTATGGAGTGGAGGACTGCCACAGGCATTCTTGATCCTTTTGACTAATCCTCTTTATATAACACTGACAACACTGTGAAATTGCTTCTCCCTTTCCTATCAAGTACAACTGCAACTGGGTAGAAGATTGATGCTCAGTACACACACATGCTGATGTTGGAATTCAGCTTTCTGGTTGTTATGAGTGTCCTTTAAAGAAGGCTGAAGAATGAATGTATGAGTAAAACTCTGATGGATCCAAGCTGGAAGTCTGAAAATATATGTGAAGATCACCCCACATGCCTCTTTAAATAGGCATCTGATTCAAGGAAATAGATACTTGGAAACAAGTCTCTGTTACTCATTAAAGAATATATTAGTCAATGAAAGAAGTCTGATGTGATAGTGTGATGTGATAGTCCGATATTACCTGTAGCAGATCAGGCATTTAATAAACTAATCTGATTATGTGAAACAGTCATCAGGTCTAGAAGCCATTGAGGTTTATAATACCAGCTGAAGCTTGAGATTAAATTTTAACATTTCATAACAGAAACTATGTGAAAACAGTGCATAAAAATCAGTTTTCTTACGTTTCTGTTCCTGGTGCATAATTAGTAAAGATATTATTTCTGTTTCTCTTTGCTGTATGGTCTTGAATGGGGTTACAACACTGCCAGAGGAATCATCTTCCTCTCTCACTGATCAAGCCATGTGTCATTCCCCTCCATCTCCTTCACCAGGTCCTTTTGACCTATATCATGTTTCTAAGAGTCACCATTTTTTGTGTCTTTATGGACATGTAGTCAAAATATTTGCATGTCTTTTATTTCCTCCCTTTTCCTTTCCCCTAGTGTGTACTGATTCAGACACTCTTGACAGGCTGCCTCTCTTGGCAGCTTTGTTTTGCTTAAGCCCTTTTTCACTCTGTGCTTGTATTCTCCCCGTGTTTGTTTTGCAAATATCTCCTCTTGTAACAGCTGAATTTTCTCTTCTGTTTCTCCTCAGAAAGACAATCCTGACAGATGTCAGCCTTTAAAAGAAGTAAAAAGAAACCTGAAAGCGAAAGTATTCAACCTTACACCCTCTATGTTCAATCAAGAATAGTATTCAGTTTAATTAAACATTATATTGTTTCCCACAAATAATAACCTATTTAATTCATGAGTTTATTTGACATTTAGATGCCATTTGTTGAACTTCTCTCTCTGTTGTCACCTTAGTCTGGTTCTGAATTTAATTTTTTAATTCAAAATTTTTTTCATTTAAAAAATGAGGTGTGATGTTCTATATTTTTTTTGCTTATTTTTGGATATATTTTTTTTCC
>JANHGB010031285.1:14470-44081 GCA_026283785.1 Coracopsis vasa
CCACAAGTTCCTTCACCCCTGCCCCCTTCACTGCCCACACACACTGTCTGAATTACAGCTCTGCTGGTTGGAGTACTATTTGTAGTGCTCTCTCCTTCTTTCTCTGAACCATCAATCTAAAAAAAAACCCCAAACAGTGCCTGTTTTATTTTAGCTTTGTGCATCACGTATGGAAAGACAAAAAGTAAAATATCTACTGATTGACTGTGTCACATTAAGAATAATGTTGGTAGTGCTGTTGTTATGACAGCCTAAAGACATAATCAAGACATTTTGTTGTTGGAAGCAATATCTTTTATTAGACCAGCTTGTGTCACAGGCAAAATTAGACAAGTTTTGGGGCATATGAGTCCTTCCTCAGGTCTGAAATAGAAGCAGCAGATTTTAAATCTAAGTACAAGTTGGGAGCATTATCTTATAATTACGACACTAGCTGTGTCTCAGACCATATCAAAGAGAAAGTACCTGATTTTTCTGAAGGAAAGAGGATGCTGGAGGACGGAACAGAGAGAGGAAGAGGAGTCTGAGGGAGAGAGTCATCAAGTTGTTGGTGGGAGATTTTAATCTCTCAAAAGCACCGTCTGTGAGTTGAAGTGTTTTGTTATCCAGCAGATTTGTGAAAGCACTCATTTTTTTCTTTGGAAAATGTAGACTTACTTCATTTTTCTTTGGAAAATGTAGGCCTAAGACATTCAAAATGCAGTGGTTATTTTCTAAGAATGTTCCCTACTTCATAACTCTCTGCTTCTGTCCTTTACAGCTTGTATATGTTTGTTCATACACACAGTAGTTGCTTAGTTTCACCTGCATAATTATCCTGAGAGCACTTGACACACTTGATGAAATTTATTATGTCCCCAGAAGTACAGGCCTATGAGACGATTGCTCTGTGTTAAGGGGTATTTATTGTGAGAGAAGCTGGTTACATTTTGTACTTGGGAAGGGCCTAAGTATATTCAGTTTGTTTTGGCCGCAGGCAGCTTGCTTCTTGTAATGGGTTTAGTGAGGTTGGGGCCTATGTAATTAGAAGGGTGGTTCTGGAAAGCCCTATTTCAGACCAGGATTGTCTTCTAATAAATCTTTCAATAATTGTGTGTGTAGATTCCAGCACATGAAATTGCAAGTGGGAAGGATGTGTAAGAGCTTGATGATACTCTGCTACCACTGCACTATTTCAGCACTGTGTGTATTCAGCAGTTTGTCTTGCTTTTCTACTTGTGGCAGTCAGTCTGATAAAATGTATTATTAATACATACAAACAGAAAGAATATGCCGTTGTCGTTTAAGAACCATGTCCTAGCGGCAAGAAAAGATAAATGATGCTAATGTTAGCTTTTGTATGGTCTGCGTCACCATGTGTCAAGTATGTTGATTGCACTATAGTTAAAACAACATTTACGCAACCGATTGAATCACTCTGTGGGGGAGGATTTGCTAATAGTGTTGCATTTAACCTACTCCCTAAATCTTTCTGTTTAGTTAGGAGCCCAGCACCATCATCAGTGTATGATCATCATTAATATTTGTTAACCTTATCTACATCTTGACCTTTCCACTTCTGCTACAGTTGGTCATTCTTGGTGACTAGTGGCAATGCTGAAATGCAATGTCACCATTTAAGTGAACAACCCACACTGTCCTGTTCGCTGTAGGAAATCCAATCTGTGTCTAAATAACCAGACATCTGTATATAGTACATTGGCCTTTTCCAAGAAATCTCCTCAGTTTGGGTAATTATTTATAATCCAGTTCTCTGTGGCTTCTCATAAAGCTGTCCCATGATGTCTTCTCTTTCAGCCAAAAGTTTTCCTCAAACCCTTGCTCCCTGAATGTCCAGATGTATTTTCTGTCCTTATATGACCAAGTTCTCAACAAGAGGGAAATCTTTAGAGTTTCACTGAGTACCCGGTACTGGTGACTAGTTTGCCTTTGTGGTTCTTGTAACTTCATTATTAAACTGATTAATATTAACAATATTATTTAGTGTTAAACCTTGGAAGATTTACTGAAGTGGTGCACTTATAATTCTTTGGGGTTTGGGGATGACTGTGCGTTCTAGGAGAACTTCCCCAAAGCTGTTGTATTAGTGGAACACAGAGAAAAGAGCCAAATTTCAGCAGCACTTTTTCTGAGGGTTAGTTGGCTAAGAACTTAGGAGGTGGTGAGAAGAAATAACATCTAGACAGTTTTGGAAGATAAAGATGGACTTTGGGAAGATATCACTTCTCCACAGTAAAATAAAAATAAAATAATGAAAATAATAAAAATAATAAGATAAAATAAAATAAAATACAAAAAATGTAGCACCGGAGCTGCAGCAGTTCTTAATCTAGTGCTCCCTGACCTTGAAGTTGTGTAACTTTACTTCTTACCAGAAGTCATCCACATCTTAATCAATTCATACTGTGAAACTGCAGGTGGGACAATATGTTTCCAAAATGTGTTTCCTCCTTTTTTGTCAATCTTACAGCAACACGAGAAAACATGGAAAAGCCTGAGGTATTTAATAATGGTATTGTTGTGTGCTGGTGCTCTGAGCATTTAGGGAATACTCATTTAGGAATAAAAGCTCTTGTGACCTATGCTTTATTGTCTGATTTCAAAACACTGAGCAGAAATATTTTGGTTTAAAATTATGTCTTCTTTCACAACAAAACTTCCCACAGTATTTCCTATATTTTTCCATCTGGCTCTACCAGATACCAATGTATGTATCAGACATATATTGCTAAAAGCCATTTGTAAAGCTAATGGTATATCTTTAATAAGAATATAACATGAGACTAATTCTTAGTGCTCTTTGGAAGACAAAGTCTCTGGAAAAAAGCAGTCCCCATGATTATAGCTACAGAGGCTGTCCCAGGGTGACACCCTGAAGGGTCCTCTCCTTCCCCTTGGACGGGACCTCGTGCTCAGGGCCTGGGTTTATGCTGTGGGGGATTGCTCAGATATCAGGCAGATCCCAGCCCCAACAGATATCCCAGATGATGTGGAAGTTGCCACATTACATAGTTATGTCCTATGCAGGACACCTGAACACACCTGCCTGGCATGCTCAGGAGGATGCAGGCACATTTCTTTCTGCAGGACATGCACTGTATGGTTTGTTCCTCTCAGTCACCACCTTGGCCAAAAGCTTTGAGATAGCCCTTCCCAGGGCAACACAGGGCTGTTCCTGCTGAGGGTTTGGCTGAGAGTGGAGAAATAGATTCCATTGGGAGCTGTGGTGTGTGGTAGAACCCTAGAGCACTGCTACACTGGTGAGGCTTTATCTCGCTGTGATATAATGAAATGGCTGGTAAAATTACATCGGCCGTGAACTCGGCCTCTTTGACATCCCCGTGCTGATGTATGAAGCTATGCTGATGTTTTTTGGCTGGGGTTTCTGGGTAGAAAATACTCAGTAGAGAGAATAAAACAGAATACAGGCATTTTTAATGCTACCGTACAGCTTTTAGAATTTAATGTTATCACTTAGGACTGTGGAAATATTACATAAAAAAATACAAATATTTGACTGAAGAAACACTTCATCTTTTGCAAATAATTTTTCTAATGCATCATTTAGCTTAGTGACAAAGTACATATTCTGTTCACTTACAGGTTTTTTCCATCTCCTCCCTGACTCATATTTCTCTTTGGGATCCAAAGTTATGATTCAGAATATGTCTGGGTGATTATATCCTACCTGATATATATATATATATAAATTTTTAATTCCAGATAACACATAGGGTTATAAAGTATCCAGATTTGTAATATAGAAAAAAGCCTTTTTTCTGTGTTTAGAAAACAATAGAAAACATGTAATTTTGTTATTAGCTGAGAATACTACACAGTTCTTCTCTGTTAAAGCAACAGCTAAAAAGCTATTTACTGTAAAAGTGCAATTTATACTAGCCCTTTCTCTTTATTAAAAGGGGGAATTTATACCAATTCTGAATTAGAAAATGGAGTGTTAGTCAGCAGTGTTTAAAGAGATGTCATATGTTATAGCTGTATAGTAATTAAAAAAGAAGGGAAAATTTCTTTACTATTTTGTTTATCGTGTATGTAACATATATTCAAAGATAGGTCAAACAAACTGCAAAACATCCTTGGTAACAAGATAACAGGGTAAGGTTTTCACTACAGAAACAAATCTATCAAATATTCTTAGACCCAGTTTAAACTTTGTTCATAAAAGAATGGTAAGGAGGTAGATGGCATAAACTTGAATGCGCCATTTCTGTTTAAGTAGGCACTTTCAGATTATTTAACAGAGATTTATCTATTTCAGTCAGCATGGATCTTAGCATTCTTTTTTAGTATATGTGGCTCAGATAAAGCTCTTTAAAGGCAGAAAACCTGAAGTGCACTGCAGAAACACAATACTGTGAACCAGTTACCTGAAGAACACAAGGGTGTTCAGACCTTTAAAGACATAGTAAGCCAAAGAAAATTTATTTGATCAGTGTGTGTTAGGGAAAGATGATGATGCAGTACTTGACTTCTAAAGGTATTCATGTACAGTCCTGTACACCTCCATGTGCAAGTCCTCCACTCTCTCCTTTTAATCAAGCCAGTCTGTATTGCCTGCACACAGCAGTATTACTGCTGGTACCTCAGTCATGTGTTTTTGGAGCACTTTTGTCAGTTGTGTGTATGCAGCTTAAAATCTGTTGCAGCACAGAGTCATCGGGGTACTTACCCAGTCACCCTGTTTATGCTCACAAACTGGTCAGAATAATGTCAATGACTGAATAAATAAAACTAATCCCTTTTCCTCTGCCACCTTATTTCTCTAATACTAGGAAGTGAGCATCTGTGTGTCTGACAAGTGGGAGTTTCTTGCCTTCACATTTACAACCTGGCAAGGAAAGTTGAACAGGTCACGTCTCTTGTCAAGGACACACCAGGAGTTGTGAGGTAGCTGGGAAGTGCTATTTTCTGCTCTTGAGCCCCTGAGCTTTAACCCTGGGATCAGACAAATGAATGCAGGCAGAAGTCTGACCTGAAAATAGCAGGTTTTCAGTTAAGATCACTAATGAGGATTTTAATTAGTTGAGTAAGCCAGTGTCAATACGATCAGTAAACCAAGCTCCATGACCTAGCAGCCTACTTCTTTCTGAAGGAAACTGTATTGTGGATGTGTGAATATAGGGCCTTTCTCAGCCATTTTTTGCCATTTATTGGCACAAGTTTGGCTTCATTCATTTGTATTTTAATTAATTTCAAATAACATTGCTCTTCTTGGGGTGTAGATAACATGTAAATAACACGGCTTTTCCCATCTGGGGCAGCCACCTATTTCCCACAGAGGCTGGTGTGGCCATGTGGCTCACTCGTAGGGACCTGCTAGCCCAGTGTCTCCTTTGCCCCAGGCAACTGGGCTTTCCCTGCCCGGTCCTCTCCAAGCTGCCATCGCTTGCCTTTCATCTGGTTCCATCAGTGGCGCTCCTTGGTTACAAAGGGAACTTTCCAATCAGTGCCAGTGGTTGTGGGAAAGCCCCTTCCCCAGTATCACTGAAGGTTTTCTGGGATGTTCCTGGGATGTGGCTGCCCCTTAGGTAACAACAACTAAAACAAACTTTTCAGCAGACCTTGTGTCCCACTCAGATTTTTACTGTTTTAACGTTACATGTTATGAAAGGGTTGGCAATGGCTATAGTATTACAGCTTTAAATTAATCTGGATGATCTAGACATATTCTGTGATGCAACAGGGTCTCTGTCCTTTAAAACTAGCAAATCACCAGTGGAAACAGTTTGCTCCATTGGGATGATTTGTTATTTCTGTGGTGTGAAGTCATGGTCACAGCAACAGTCAGCTAGAGCTGAAAGTTTATGAATATGAAGTAAAATAGGGAGCTTCTGAACTTGCAAATAGCTTAGGATGACTGCATGCATTATAAACAATAGCCTTGCAACAATCACCAGCAATCACAAGTGCAATACGTTGTGCAAGCACTGAACAGGAGAAATCCACATACCACAAAGCTTATAAAAAAGACTGGGTGAAAGGGAGGAGGGAGGCTGAAGTACGGCAAGGGAGAGAATAGTGTGATAGCTGGCAATCATCAGGGCTGCAACATGGCGTTATCGGCAAACCAAGAAGGGTTTGCTAATTAAAAGAAAAGGTAAGGAAAACAGGTAAAGAAGTTTTCTTGCAATCTCCCTAGGATGGGAGGGAAAAGGAACTGTGGAAGGGAGAAAATAGTACTGCTTTCCTGGACTCTGCTGGATGAGTTGCAGAATGTCCCTGCTGTGACTGCACTAAGAAAGCTATACTAGCCTGGGATTACACTACATAAAATGGCCATAGAGCAGAGCTAGTCCTGGTACCAAGAACTGTTTCACCAGTTGGATTAACTGCCTTTCTCAATAGAAGTATGCAGGAAGAACGCCATCTGAATAAAGTCTGCACCAAACTAAGAGAGTCCTGCTGCTGGAAACAATGTGTTGGTGAGGGCTGTATTTTTGTGAATACAGAAAGGAATATAAACCACAGAAATACTCTCAGGAATGAGAATGCAGAGCAAAATGTCAGGTCTGATAAAGAAAAAAGTTCAGAATTAAATCAGAGCAAAACAGCTACTCACTATTGACTTAGGTCAGTAAAGGACTACAGGCGCAGACACTAAGTCAGTAACCTTTTAAAACCTTTAAGCTGGTTTCTACGTGCTATTGGGAACAAAATGTTATATTCAGAAGAGATGCTGCAAGCAAAGACAAAAATAAAAACTATTGTAAATTACTTCCTCATATCTTGGTTATACAGACCATTAAGTGGCAATAGAGCAGTGTCAATTTGTATTAACTTCTGCCATTAATAGCAGATGAAAACGTGGTTCTAATTTTACCCATCATTTATGATGTGCTGGTAATTAAGAAATATAGCTTAAAATAATTTTCTAATTCAATGACTTTTCTTCTACCCTTTTACCTGAGTTCAGTTTACCTGAAAGAATTTAAATGGTCACCAATTAAAACTTTAACCAAGTTCTGTGAAGAGTATTAGATTTATTTTTCAAGTCTGAAATTTTTTACAGAAGCATGATCTTTCTGAAAAGGAAGTAGCAGTTTTTAATGGTGTTTGTCAAACAGCCTTGCAGGGGCAGGGAGCCCACATATATATCCAAGGTTTATGCACTTTCCTAAGCATAACCCACAGGCTTTTGGAGCCTATTTTGACTGTTCTAGAGCCTTCTTTCACTTTTCTGCTCACCCTTTCCTTCCTACAGCAAACTCAGATCAATTAGTTTTAAATTTATCTGTGTTGCAAGGCATTCCTACAGAATCATTAGCTCAGGTCTCAAATGGCTCTCTTCATTAGATGAGATGCTGCAAGAAAGTTAAGTTACTGCAAAGAAGCCTGTGCCACCTTTTCAGTGAAGAGGACTAAAATTACTAATGCATTGTGAGGCAGAGCTACCTCTTGAAAATACGTTTGGTCAAATTTTCAGCTAGAATAAATAATTTTGACCCCACAAACATTATTTTGATTTTTGGTTCATTTCTAATATGTTCAGAAGTACTGGTTTTATTTCAGACTGTGGTCTAATTCTTGCCACACTTACCCAGGTAACACTCAGCAGATTCTCTTTGTAAAAGTTAAAGACATTATATGAAAGCAATAGGCATTTGGAAGTCAAACATGGTTCTTTTAGGACAGTGTATCCTATTTATTCCTAAAATTGAACTGTCTTAGCTTCCTTGCGTGTGAAGCTATAATGAAAACTAAAAAGGAAGTAGCAGGTACCAATTATAATAATCAATCTGCATGCGTACCAAACCTGCAATTATAATTTGCAGGTTAAGTGATCACACCACAGAAAACCTGGAAACATAATAAAGAATTTGTTCAAACTTAATTAGGACAAGTCATTAAAGCAAGTTCTGAGGGGGAGGAGGGGAAAAAGGAGGCAATGAAAAGAAATTGCTGTCGTTCATACTGTTGTATAAAGTAAAATCACTCTCAAGTGCATCTAATTATTGCACTGAAATGGTAAAGGAAGGAAGAGTAGGGGGAAAAAAGCAAGGGAAAAAATTGAAAAGAAGTAAACCATTGGTATAGGAAGGGAAAAGGGAAAAAAACAGGTATATGGCTTCCTTAAATCTTTGTGTTTTCTGCTAGCTGCTGCAGAAAGGTTGATGTTGTCCTTGGACAACCATTTCTGGTTTCTTCCCTGATTCCACATCAGCTGTCTGCACTCCTGTGACAACGTTTGGAAGGACTTTAATGAGGTGAATGAAGGGCAGTGCTGAGAAGGTACAGCCAGAACTGGCCCATCACCCAGACCTGGAACTGCAGCATGACCACAGCTGCATGCTGATTGCCCTCATTTCTGGCTTTCACAGTGAATGTAATTGTTAAAATCTGTTAATTGTATTCCTCACTTTAAACTGTTCCTTGGTTTCGGTTAAACTATAACTTGAATCTTTTGATTCTGTAGTACTCTGTCCTTTTAAAACCAACTAGTAACTAATAAAAGAACAAACCTCCCCAAACAAATGCCCTTTCCATGCACCATTATTGCAGAGGAAGGTTTAAAATGCAACTAAAGTATAAACAGAGAATCTAAAAGGCCTGACAGAAAAGAATTCAATACTGCTCTGCTCTTTTAGATCTCATGGGTTTGATTTGTTTTATTAATTTGAGACCCTGATTTCTGACTTTTGAACAATAAATTAAGAGAGTGCTGGTAACAAAGTACTGCTGTCCTTACTTGTCCCCCTCGCAGGGCACTGCCAGCCCAGTCTTAGAGCTGAACAGCCCAATCACATAGCTCACACCACCTAAGGACTGTCAGCCTCCAGTCTATCAAATGCAGGAGTTACTTAATTAGAATTATTTATATTCTGGTAGTTGTCACAGTGTGGATATTCCTGTTCTGGCTCTAGGATGCTGAGTGTCCGATTTATGCAGAAGGCTGCTTATGTCCACCTTCATATCCTCAGCACAGCTGCTGCCTGGTCTACCCAGCTATCATCTTCCCCTGTGCTCAAGCCACTGTCATTTATTCTTGGATGGTCGTAGCACTGCAGGGCTGTTCTGGTGCCTATGATTAGCCAGAGCACAGCATTTCCTCTACGGTGCACTTAAGGGGAAAAACGTGTATCCTGACCCTACATCACACAGAAATTATTTCCAGCTGTTTATTTCCTAGTGACCATGTCTGTGTAACTCAGTTCACTCCTCTGAGATGTCTGACATGTCAGAGAGCACCAGCACTTTCACTACAGATGTAGTGGTAGGGCTGTGCCACTGGGGAGAGTGACAGACCAGTGACAGTCACTCAGCCTGTAACAAAAGCCCAAGCTCTGAGAGAGGTGCTGGGCTGTTTACTCTCCTTTTATTACTGTCCATCAGAAAGTAAGTTAATAAACACAGAAAGACTTTGGAAAAAAGCCCATTTTGTTTGTAAAATAAAAAAGGAAAGATGGATAATTCTACAGATAATGTTAGTTACAAATCTCCACTGACTGCAACACTTTTCATGAAATGCCTTATAGCAAAAAGAAATAGTTTCCCGATCCTTTTCTCTGCCACACACTCCTAAACATTTTAAACCTGTTTCGGCAGTCATTTACTACATGACTAGTCCCCAGGCAACAGCTAGATTACTTGTGAAGCTGTTTGTGAAAGTTAATGTTTTCTGCACAAAATGTTGCCTTTTTTGTCTTGATAAATTGTAGGAGGACAAGTCAGTCTAACAGAAGAGAGGGGATAAAATCACGGCCACATTTCTCCTTGTGCTTCCCTGAACCTCTCCTGGGCAATTCAGTCTTACCTAGTTTCTAGTGCCCTGTCTTCTGCAGAAATAAACCTATGTCTTAAGTGTGCAAGGCACTCAGTTGATTTTCTTGCTTCAACATTTTATTGTGAAAGAAAATAATTGCTGTTTGCTGAGCAGAATAAAAATCTTTATTCTTTTTAATCTAGAGAGGTTTTATTTCCTCATTCTTTGCTGCTCCTGAGACCCACCAAAAGAGGAGGTTTACAGCAACATCTAAGGCTGGTCAGACTCAGACAGTGGTCCAATGGTCTCTGAAAGTTTGTTGTACAGCCAAATTCTTACCTGGAACAAGAATTGGATTATATAGACATCAAAGCTTTTAGAAAGTTTGATCACTTCTTTTGCACCATACGACACATGAAGTCTGGTAATCTGCAGTGTTTCAGAAAAGCAGAAACACCTTAGTAACTTGTAGGTCTCAATTCAATATTTAGTGTATCTTCAATTCGATCTGTTAATTACAATGGACATCAGTGATGAACCCTGCTCACTGGCATCTGTTGCTAAATAGGAGCCAATATTATATCTGAAGCCAGGGCTGATGTGCTTGCAGATAAGATCATGCAGAAGGTGAGGAGGTACATTTTGGGTCAACCCGAATACTTCAGCATCAGTAACCTCTTCCTCAGATGGCAGCAGGTCCCAAAAGTCCTGGCTAAATGTGTGTCCCACAGAAGGAGTAAGAGGCAAAGCTCGTGCAGTGCAAGGGTGTAAGGGGATACTATCATGATCCAAGTGCCACCATGCTGTTAGCCAAGCCTAGCAAGCTTGGCAAACAGGGCCCAGTTTCTGTGCTCAGCTGACAAACGAGGGCATGAATGGAAAGTGGGAACGCTGTCAAGTCTCCTACTTACTTAACATGTTTTGGAGAATGAACAGCTGAGATATATGGAGGGAGGTGAGTAGGCCAATATACATGTCTTTACTGTCTGGATTTGTGGCAAGAACTGCAACAAATGCACGTGCTCTGAGGGAAAAAATAAGTAAAATGAAGAAAGGAATATGAAACCTACATGCTTTTCTTCACTTGCTACCTTTTGCTGGCAACTGCTTATAGAGATCTTGTCTACTCTGTGCATATTACTCATTTACAGCTATTACTGGCAGGAGCTAATTCAGAGTACCTTAATGTGTCAAGAGAATTACTGGCAGCAGATGGATATCATAAACTGAGATGAAAGGCAATGATGGCCTGGTATTACACTAAGTGGGCAGAGCTAAGGGATTACTCTAGAAGTCAGTTACAGCAGAAGTGAATTCAACAGTGTGATATGAAGAAATGACAAATATATATAGAACAAAGGCCATAGCTGCCCATGTGCTTACGTCATACTGGCAGGAGGTCAACAGGCAACTGATTTGACCTAAGCACTGTATTTTCCAAAGGGTGTCTTTACAAATAGCTCTTCACTACCAAATATCAGAGGGACGTGGAGATTTCACAAGTTTTATCTGAGAAAAAAAATAAAGAAGAAAAATGGAAAATATGAGTGGGGAACTCCTTTCTTTTTTTTTTTTCCATTTCCATAAAACAGCTAATTTATTATCTGTTAGATATTATTAGTTTATTATTCATGCTTAATGTGGAAGTTCTGAAAAGAATATTCATAATCCTTTTGATTTAGGTATTCATATATGCTGTTACATACTGGAAACAGCCAGGATGATAAACTCTGTTTTCTGTTACAGATATGAGGGCAATCCTATAAGGAAAGAGGAATGTTTGAACTCTGACTTCATCATTTGAATTTGCAGCAGGCTGTTTTACAGCATTATTCAGAACATGCAGCTGCCACTCTTCACTGGACCTAAGCCTGTCCTTCTCAGGACTTTTGCTATGGGCAAGAACACACATACCGCTTTGATTCTACTCTGAGCAGATAACAAAACTGCTGTCTGCCTTTCTTTCCTGAGAGCATCAAGCAAAGGAGTTCTCCCTCTCGTGGTGTCAAATGTAACTCCACCAATTCTGTTTTCATGACCGCACACTCGCTGAAAACAAACAAGACATTTCTCCTGAGATAGCAAGTGAAAGGTACTTTAATTTGCAGGTTTCCTTATGTGATGGCGTGGTATGGGAAAAAACAATGGCTAATCAGAAATAAGGTAATATCACCATAATGAGCATATTTTCACCTGGGCACAAACTATGTCGTTGCACCAGGTTCTGAAGTTCTTTTGTGGTATTGTAGAAGCACATCTAAAGGGGTCAGATGTCGTGTTCAGCAGCTTGTCCTTGAAATTCTGGTCATTACCATTAAATTCGTCTTTCTTCTATTTCACTGACTCTTTGTACTTCCTCTGTAAAGAGAAAGGATTTATTACAGTTTTAAAGCAGTGCATGTTCCTTTCTTTTTTTCTGGTTTCTGCATGTAGGTTCTTACACAGCCCCAAGGAGGTTTATTTCCAGTTTAAACTCTCTTTGTTCTCCCTCCACCAGGTGTGGCTCACAGTTGGTTTTGGCTCTGTAAAATGGACATTTCTGAGCACAATGTAAATATATTGCTGAATTAATCTTTGTTCTATTTGTATGCTGAAATGTATTCAGTTCCATCACTTGACAGGCAGCACATTTTAGGTGGTCAGCTCTTTAAAAACCTACTAATTTGTACTGTGTTTTTTATTGCATGAACTGGTTAATTCTCATTTATTCTTTCTGTTAGAAGAGAATTGACTTAGGAACATTTGCTTTAATGTTGACTCCTCCTGTTTTAAAACCATGGTGATGTAAACCAGATTCCTCTCCCTTCCTTTGCCTCTAATATGGACCTTTCTAGGTAGCTAACAAGCAGACATTTCAGTAGCCCACTCGTCTTTCATGTTTTTCAGTGACGCCAATTACATTAAATGCGTGTTCTGAAAGAAGTATTTCTAATTCCTTGTGGTGTTAACCCAGGCTCCTGATGTACAAAGAAGTTCTTCTCCCTTTACTGTGCAGCATCTTCTTTAGGTTTACATTTTATTTTCCTCATTTGCCTTTAGCAATAAATAAATAAATAAATAAATAAATAAATAAATAAATAAATTACTTTAGAGCTTTTGAGCCATTGTAAACTTTCAGCACTTCACATGGTTGCTTGGCTGCCACTCCTCATGAGTCAAAAATCAATCCTGCAGAAAAAGAAAATAGGAAAGATTTACAAAATGTGATAGCTTATCAGCTGAAAGAACATGGACTTGACAGATCTAGTACTACAGATTCAAAGATTGTGCAATAATACTTCTAAAGTTCCTGTTAAACGATGAAGGTAAATTTCAAGAGAAAGTATTTAGGAAGTATATTCAGTTTCAAGTCACAAGTGTGCCAAAGGCACTTTGTCCTGTAGCAGAGGTGTGACCTGGCACAGTGTCAGGTTGTGCATTCCTCAGGCTTTTTCAACACTTCAGTATCCTCATCCTACCAAATGTGTGAAGGCACTTCCTCACCTCTGTAGCCAGGGAGCACAAACAGCCCTTATGGTTCTTCAGGCTCATACAAAGCCCAGACAGATTCAAATTTTCTGTGGCTGCTAGTCTTTCCTCTTCCAATGCCAATTTCTGTTTTCCTTTACTGACACAGAAATGGAAACCTGATACCAGTTATTCAGTTTTTATTCAAAGAACTGTGATTCTTCATAAAAAGACTCCTGTATTTTCTTGATTCCTAAAGAAGAGCCAATGCTAAGTCTGAGTACTATATTGCCCCAGCTCTTGGCCCTGAAAGACCCTCCTCCAGCTCTGCAGGTGGGCTGTTCTCCATGGTCTCTCATCCTTGCCTCCTTCCAGGCTCCCATTACACATTGCAGTGCAGCCTGCACCTCCACAGGCTCTGTCTTCCGAAGGCTTCCATACCTCACTCCTTTCCACCACAGAGATGCCAGCTGACAAACTAGGTGTCCTCTAACAGCCTCCTCTAACGTTTTGTTATGTAATGATGAGATACTCAGCACAAATGCCAAAAACGCCTCTGAAAAAGTAAAACTGTTTATTGTTTGACTGCATGATTGAGCATCCATAAATAATGTGAAAAAATGTGTTTAGCCAAACAGAAAGTGTTTGGGTTAAGAATTGCTCATAATTGCAGTGAGAAAGAGTCCTGCCTAGAATAACTAGAAACTTTTCCTTCCACAAATGCTTATTTTGTTGATATAGAGAATAAATATAAGAGTTAGTTAGATTCTCATTGCCCTCCTGGCAAACCAACTTGTGAGAGGTAAGACAAGGCAAATTGCATTCACAGTACTATTTTTATGCTTTAAAACCACACAACTACAGCATTTGTAGGATCAAATGTTTATTTATTTAAACACTTCAGCAGCTATGACTTGCTTTAGATATTTGACAACTTATAGGTATTATTTGTAAGGAGTGAAAAATCAACAAACACGTTAACATTTCTCATTCCATAGAGAATTTTAGTAAAGTTAATTTACATTTATAGCCTTGCATCTGACCACTGCTTTCCTCCTGTCCAGAAAGAAATAAAATGAATGAGTTGTGCATCATGCCCAGAAAGTTAACAGATTCATGCAAAACCAGATTTTGGCAAAAAACAGAGAAAGAAAGAAGTTGCTTAGCTCAGAATTCTCTGTGGAAAAGGTCTTTGTCTGTAGCCCTTACTACACTAATCACTTCTTAGGAACTTTGGTCCTGCAAGGAAGAACTTCAGAGGATGATACTGTGCTGTCTTGGTGTGACACACAGCTCAGGACTAAGCATGACTCTGAACTCTGTGGAGGCAGACTGTCATGTTTAGTTTGGTACTGACTTGCAAGTTTTGTACTCTCTTTGTGCCCTGATACAGTCTGGGACTGTGGTTCTGTTGTTAACCAGTGCTTTGTGAGAGATGGGGCAAAAAGGCAGTATTTCTGTACAGTCGCAGAGCAGGATCAAAACGGTGCTGTACTGTCAAAAGCATGTGGTGTGTGTGCAGAGTACATGGGGATGTTCTCACCTGGGCAAACTAAACTACACCCTAGGTCTTCTTTCCTCTTTTTGTTTTGTGATTATGATACTGAAGTGATTTGAGAGCTTGAAAGCAGGGGCTTTCAGAAAGCAAAGCATGCTTCTCTGATACTTCATGTTTAGCTTAATTTAGTGCATTTTCATTGTTCATGTTTTGTACCAAAAGAAAACCCCGCTGAAAGGAAACTGTTACAGCAGATGACATTGAACTGAAAATATAAGGTTTCACAGGAGCCCTGTCAGCAAACACTGTGTTGGAGATGCATGAAATTACAATCCTGCAAATGACTTACAAAATGGGGAGGAAATGAAGGGAGGTTTAAGTAGCAACGATTACCTATTCCGTTGCTCCTTTTCTGGGCAAACATCAATAAAAGACAATAATGCTAGAAGCTACAGGGACTTGTATAAGATTAAATTACATTAATTGGTGTTAATTGAATAGGAATGTTCAAATTCAAATTAGAAACAGTGTATGCTATACTCAAATATAATTACAGAAAGGAAGTACACCTTGCCAACAAGGATAACAAACACTACTACATATGAACAAACCACATTAGAGCTGGAGCAGCTGGGTTTTTTATGGTCTAGGTTGCAGGGCTGATGGCTTTTTTTAAATGACAGTTATTGTCTCTTCCATTTCAGGGCACTAAGAATTAGGACTCGTTGCACATTCTTGTGTGCCACACTGAAAAACCCGATGTTCAAGAGGTCGATCCTAGTTCTTAACTGCCTTTTTCTTCCATGTCACCCACTGGTGGGCGCACTTGTCCAGTGCACATGACTGTGCTGGGTGTTGTGCAACAGGCACCTAGGTGACAAAAAGACCTGGCAGCCAGCGCTGGAGGCTCTTTGCATGCTCAGTAGGAGACCTGTAGGTTACTTTGCCAGCAGGAACTGGTGAGGCCTGAAAGGGTTGGGCAGGGGCTCAGGGATTTTGTAAACATCAATAGTTTTTAATTTTGCCTTGTGAATTCCTTCAATAAGTTTCACTCTGGAAAAAATCAGTACATTCATGGGGTCACACCTTTGATACTTCCAGGCAAGCAATGGACACTATGAAAAGGTGACTTCCCTGAATATACACTAGCTGGAACATGATTCAGTCCCTTACAGTGTTCCACGACAGGTTGTTCTGCTGGGAAGCAAAAGTACTTCAGTTACTGTGGTATAATTTGTTTGTTCAAAATGCCTCTTCTGCAAAAGGGTAATGAATGTGGGATATCATCAAACAAGAATTTCTCACAGAATTTCAATGACCAAAGCCTGTGGTTTTCTCCTTTTGGAGAAACTCTGTATGCCAGGAATTATGCATTAGAATAGTTTAACACTAATAATACGTTGACTTAAAGCATGTCTACCACTTTGAATTATGAAATTTTTCCATTTTCCAGAATTTAATGATATCTTTAGAAGTACGCTGTGGCTTTTGCTTCCTAACTCAGGTTTTGAATCTTGCAAATATGCAGTCTGTCTTTTGTTAAATTTATCTATTTAGTTGTTAGGATCGTGAGGAGACCTAATACTTTTTCTTATGATTTTGCAATTAATGTATATCTAGCACTTATCTGCTGATAAATGTTTGTTCGTGCAGTGCTGTATAGTTTCAAAGTATTACATGGTAAGTCACTATTCACAGATTTTTTTAAAACATCCTGTAAACCAGAGTGGTTTATAAAACAAGCACAAATTAACAGGCATCAAACTGATGCATAGTACAGTGGTTAGTGCTTTAGTATAACTGAACACATGGGGAGACCTTCAGAAGACAAAAATTACTCCAGATAGGAAATGTCAAGGCACAACTCTCAATGTCAAGGCAGGTCTATTTATTCTTAGCTGTTGTAGGTTCCATGTCTATGTCCGACAGAGCACAGTAGAAGAGCATCTGAACATACTTTGTTGTTGTAGCTGTAATAGCAAAAATGTGTGAGACAAAGTTATAATGTATCTTAGACAAATGCATGGATTTTGAGTATTTGAAAGCACTACACAGATATGAGGAAAATCTTAAAATACCTTAATCAATTGGATAAAGCATGTTATAAATAGCTAAAGGCAAAAGAAGCTCAATAATTAACAGAACGTCTTGTTTAATCAGACTTTCAGCAACATCTCCATTGAACTGTCGGATTGATAGCTGAGTTTGAGCTGCATAAAAACGTTAAAGTTTTGTTTCTCAAGACTGCCTGAATTTGAGGAGTGGAAACTACCCTTCAGGCCAACAATTCATTATTTCATAATTTAAAAAATACACATAGTCCACTGATGCAGATATTCCATTCCTTGGACAGGAAGTGAAGCAGTGGTGTTCTGGTATTTCTGCCTTCCAGGGTATCAAACTGCATACATTTAGTACTCACAATCCTACATGGCTTTTATTGAGCCAACATGTTGAAATGGCTCAGCACCACAAATATTAGATGACCACATTACATCCACATATTGGATGGTTTTGAACAGGTATGGATGCTTTTGTTTTCAGGACCATGTGGTGAAGCAAACAATCTCAGACATGCCATATAGCAAATGCCATGTAGCAAATCTTCATAAAGAAGAAGGATTCTAGGAAAAGCTATTCTTTCTTTCTTTTGAGCAAGCATTCAAAGTCTCAGCACACTGAGTAGGACAAGAAGATATTATCCACTAAGTGGACAAGGACTTGGCTGGATGGTTTCATCAAAGAGTTGTGGTTAAAGGCTCAATGTTCAACTGGAGACGGGTAACGAGTGACGTCCCTTAGTGGTTGGTGTTGGGGCTGATCCTATTCAATGTCTTTGTTAGCGACATGAACAGTGGGATTGAGTGCGCTCTCAGCAAGTTTGCTGATGACACTAAGCAGTGTGATGCAGTGAACACACTGGAGGGAAGGGATGCCGTCCAGAGGGACATGGACAGGTTTGAGAAGTGGGCCTATGCAAATCCCATGAAGCTCAACAAAGTAAAGTGCAAGGTCCTGCACTTGGGTTGGGGCAGTCCCAAGCACAAATATAGCCCAGGAGGAGATTGGATTGAGAGCAGCCTTGAGGAGAAGGACTTGAAGGCGTTTATTAACGAGAAACTGAACATGACCCATTAGGTATACTTGCAGCCTAGAAAGCCAATCGTGTCCTGAGCTGCATCAAAAAGAGCGTGACCAGCAGGTCAAAGGAGGTGATCCTGCCCCTCTACTCTGCTCCTGAGAGACCCCCTGGAGTACTGTGTACAGTTCTGGTGTCCTCAACACAGGAGGGACATGGACCTGCTTGAGTGAGTCCAGAAGAGGGCCATGAAAATGCTCAGAGGGCTGGAGCACCTCTCCTGTGAAGACAGGCTGAGAGAGAGAGCTGGGCTTGTTCACCCTGGAGAAGAGAAGGCTCCAGGAAAACCTTATAGCAGCTACCAGTACCTAAAGGGGGGCCACAAGAAATCTGCAGAGGGACTTTTTACAAGGTCCTGTAGTGATAACAAAAGGGGGAATGGCTTTAAACTGAAAGATGATGTATTTAGATTTAGACATTATGAAGAAATTCTTCCCAGTGAGGATGGTGAGGCTCTGGCACAGGTTATCTAGAGAAGCTGTGGATGCCCCATCCCTGGCAGTGTTCAAGGCCAGGTTGGACTGGCTTTGAGCAACCTGGTCTAGTGGAAGGTGTCCCTAGACACAGAGGGGTTGCAATTAGATGATCTTTAAGGTCCCTCCCAACCCAAACCATGCTGTGATTCTATGCTGCTTACCAGAGAGCCACTGTAGACATTTAGGTCGTTTTTCAACTGGCAGATAGACTCCTAAATAATATGCAGGAACACCTGAGAGGGCAATACCAATGCCAATAAGGGAATTGATTGTGTCGCTGTAGAGAGGAACTATGACCAGGAAAAGGGAACATAAACAGTATACTATAGGGAAGAAGAGGCTAAGCTGTGGAGACACAAAAAAAAAAAAAAAAAAAAAAGAAGGAAAAAAATCCAACATTCATTAAAAGATGCAGTAAAAATGTCAGGTTTTGCAGATTAGACATGTCAATAATAAAAATATAGCTATTGACTATATTTCTATTGTGTACTGAATTTTTTGATTGCCTACAGTCAGTACAATTTGCTAGTTTATACGTATGGTGCTGAGAGCCTCTTACTCAGTACACACCTGAGTATCTGACCATTTTGTTGCTTTCAGGCCTGCACAAGCTGAATTTCTTTCCAATTAGTAAGAGACTGATTTTTGAAAGCAGTGCTTTAAAACCGAGCAGTAATAGGTAGTTTTCCCTCTAACTTCAATTGCAAATTTTTAATTGTAATTTTTATTGGATTTTATTTTATCAATATTGCCATGTTGATGCTACAGAACTAATGGACTGATTTACAACCATTTCTCCTGGGCACTTAACAAATATCATACCACAAGTAAGGAAAGTTGCAATAACCTCTATGGATTTGCTTTGCGCTAAAATACTTTTCATTGCCTGTGGTAATGAGCCTTCTCAAGAGTCCAGGAGTTGACATTTGAACACTAGCTGAAACTCTTGAGTGTTTAATGGTATAAATAACTCTTTTTCCTTATACAGGTTAAAAATGTAAGTCAAAAACCAACTGCTATGTTTCAGAAAAGCAAAAGGTATATGCGGGACATTGACTAAGCTGGCAAATGCTGATAGGAATTAAACAGTCATTGTCTATAATCTGGCTGCAATCCTCGCCTTGGTAGAGTCAGTAGCAAAACTGCCAGTAAAGCAAGGTTTAACCTTTATCTTAACCATATTTTGTGGGAGAGTTTGGAAATGAAATATGAACATGCTTCAAGGAAATTTGGTCTGCTCTGGAAGACTGGAAGCTTGTAGCAGTAGGTGCTTAGGATATTTTATGCCTGCGAACCACATGGGTTTTTTATAATCAGGATGCTACACTTAAATGGAAAAAAAGTGTGTTGGTAAAAATGATTCCCAAGGTTTGGAAGTGAGAGTGACAAGGAAGAAATGTTTATATTACATATTAATTTGGATTTCTCATAATTTTTGCTGCATCACTGCTGCATCGAAATGCAGATCATGGAGCCAACAGAGTGCAGTGAAATGGAAGCCAGCATGTGATTTTGTGTGCCTGGGGGAAGTTGTGCATTTCCCTCTCTGCTTCCTGGACAATCAGTGTATTAAAACTAGAAACAAGTCTTAGGCACACTTTGTTTCTGTGCCAGGTGCTCTTCTACAGTCAGTCATAAAACTTGCATTTTACTGTCTATGACCACTATGCAGGGGTAGGGAACAATCAAAATATATTTGATTATTCAAGCTTTTGAACTTTTGCATGAGCAGAAATTTGGGCATTTATGGGCTTTGGATTTTGATGAATTTGTTAAGTCATGTAATTTTGATCAGAGTGTTACCCTCTCTAGAGCCCACATCAATAGGTCTACTGAGCTCCTCTATGAGCAATACAAAAGCAGGTTGTTTCAGGATGGGCTAAGAACCCCGGGCCTTATTTATTTTGACAAAAAGATAATTGTAAGGTTGAATGAAAGGAAAAGGAATGGCCAAATATCATTTCAACCTCACAGCAAAAGTACCAGAACAGATGTTCTTCTGGAAACTCAAATGGGATTTGCTCCTTCATTTCTTATCTTCTATGTTGAAAGGATTTCTATGGCTGATAAATAGTCTGTAACTTAACTGGAAATGTTATGGTTGTGGTATTATGGATCACATAAACATGTGCATTAACTGGCTTTTAGGGCTTGTTTCCTCTCTTGTTTACTTACTTTGATAGGCCGGGGTCGATGTGGCTGAGTGTATCTCAAATATATTAGTCCTGCAATAGACAGACCCACAAAAAGCCAGTAGTTGAAGCAGTAGTAATTAATGAGGAGGAAAACATCTTCCACAAGAAGATAAATCAAAGTCATTAAGCCCTAGAGATAACAAAAACAAAGACTTTTTAATGTGAAAATAAAGAGGTAGTAAAGTTATTAAAGGGCTGTTTCCAGCATATTTTTTTGGACATAAGATATCAAGTCTGTGTACTTAAAACTCAGAAATCTGCAAATATTCTGTGTGAAACATGCTGGTATCTATTCCTTAAACACAGCAGTGACACCACCACATTTGGCTGAAGAAGTGTCAGGTTTGTTATGTTTCAGCACTAACAGAAAACCCTCCTAAGAAGGCTGGATGAGGAGCCCCAGACTACGAGATTGCAACTTTTAGTAAATTATGTGGTGTCAAATAGGACTGGTATGATAATGTATTCATTAGCCATACGTAACAGAGGGCAACGAAAGACACCAAATAATATATATGTTCAAGTAAACAGCAGTGAAATGCTTTGGAATGATTCTATCTTCTCTGTTTGTGCACATCATCCCCCTTATTTTAATCTGCTAGATTTATGAACCATTTATTAAAATAATTTGCAGTAATTCTCTACCTTATAATTCCTCAATTTGGTGTAATTTATTGTATAGCGACAGCAGGAAAAATGTCAATATGGCTACAGGTATCTGACAACAGGAATTTAATTTTAAGTACATTGTCACTCCTGTTGTAACAAGAGTTCTAGAAAACCAGCCTATGGCAGGGTCTGAGAGATATTCCTGCCATATTCTTCTCCAGAGACACTGAAAACTCGCATAAAGGCTTATACAACTCATGTGCATACTGTTATATATTTAGCCATTCTCTGTTTTCTAAGTAATGCTATTGTACTTCCTCCTCACTAATATTGTTCAGAGAGCATATGAATGTAAATCAAGCCATTCCCTTTCCGCTGGAAAATCCCTGCCAGATAAAATACCACCACCGCTACCACCCTCAGTGAGCTTTAGATACTGTGGGCATTTGAGGAAGGTGTCTCCAGCGCAGGAGAAGCCCAGGAAGAGAGGAGGTGCTATACTCCCTGTGTCCAGCCAGGCACAGGGCTGGGCTGTCACTTACATTGAAGAGGAGAGCAGGGACTGGTGTGAAGCACTTTACATGAATCAAGCTCAGACTATCAGGGAGGTGTCCTTCCCTGGCTCCAACATAAAATAGCCTAAAAGAAAAAAGAAAGAACACTCAACCAGACAGTGTTGCTTTCTGACAAAGGCAGCATTCATTCTTTTATTTATTTATTTTAAATGTTGTTCTCTTCTCAAGTGGCTTTAGTTTTTCAGTTGGTGCTGACCATGAGAAGATATATCAGATTGTAACAATCCTTCCATCATAAATGAACTACTTGACATGGCAAAAATTAACTGTTACTTTTACATTTTACTGTGTAGTAAAGAATGCAGATTAATAATAAATGATTCCTTTCCAATTAGTTAAAATAAATCTTGTATTTCATACCTAGATGCTGCAATTATTGATGAGTTTAAGCCACTATAGCAAGACATGGCCACCGCTATAGGAATTATCCACTTAGCGTAACTAAGGGTTTCGCCACCAAACATCTGTAACAGAAAAAGGAAATAATAGTGAGACCTCTTATATTAAGCATATGGGCAATCCTAAGATATTCTCATGAAAACGCACCCCACCAAATATTGTGTCATAGTCCCTCCTTTCTTATGACACCCAATAAGGACTTGGGAAATTAGAATTTGGAAAACCTGATCAGTATCAAAATAAAAATGGCAGATATATTAAAAAAGGATTAAAACCCCCCAACATTTCTAAGCCCAGATAAGTCAATGATGTAATAGAAGAAAATGTATTTGCTTTAACCTATTCTGACAAATAATGGCTGTAGTAATCCATGAGTTATACTTTTGTATAAAATATTGATGAGGTTTTAAAAAGCATTTCATTGCACCTTTTTGTGTTGAAAATATTGCTGTGATCTTGCAGCATGAAACATCACACACTAGAATGATAGTGTGATATGATAGTGTGAATGATATGTATGATATGAATGACAGAATGATAGAACATCACACATTAGAATGATAGCAAAACCACCCAGACTTTGCATAGCTTTTTCCCTCTCTGGCCTTAGCGAAAGCATATTCTACAATGAAGTACTGTTAGGAGCAGAATTTGCAGAGTATACAAGAGGTTTTTTACAAGAGCAGCATTTATCTTTACATGCACCTGCCAATATACCAGTAGTCTTACATGAAAATGAAGTTTAAAACAAAGCAATAATCTTCAGCATAGAAATATTTCAATTGTTTTGCCAAAAAGTGTGCTACCTGAGGTTTTTATGCAGTGTCATCCATACAGTAACTTTCTTAATTATTTTATACAACTCACCACAGCCACTGCATCACTTGTGAGGAGAGCCGACATGTCCAACACTACATAGTATGCTACGTTAGTCAACAAATAAATAACAGTCACAATAGGCATTGAAATTGCAATAGAAAGAGGTAGATTCCTGCAAAAGGAAAGTGGTAAAATTATTTCTTGTTCTTTAAATAAAGAATACTTAATTAGAATTGTTCCCAAATTCAAACATTTGTGAATGGATACCTCCATAACTTTTTGTACTGCATCAGTTTGTAATCATGGAGTTACAAAATAACGTGCAGCCATGTGTGGAACAATTCCATAAGCAACATAGTTGGCTGCTGGGGGTCTGTCACAAGTTTCAGAGAAAAAAAAGTACATTTATACCTTTAAATTGCATGTGAAACAATTTAAGAGCGCACTTAAGCAATGAGGTTTAAATGCACACATGAGGGGCAGAGATAATATTTCCAGTGCTACTTGTGGACATTTTCTTTTTTACTTAACCTTTCATATTTAGCAAAATTAAACATTTTGCCCATAAACAGTAAAGATGAAGATCACATGATAAAACAGACATAAAACCAACAGTCTTACTCTATTGGTGGCAAAACCAGTCCTGGAAAAATAATTGTTCTGTCTGACTGAAAAGAAGTAGGGAATTTCATGGGGCTGGATGGATCCATGATTTTCTCTGCTTTTCAAAGGGATTTGTCCTCCTCTTTAAAAATTGCCATCTGAAGTATAGGGTGTAAAATACATACATGCAGACAAGTGATTTATTAGTGTGGTACAATTGGTAAGTGAGGAAGTAATCAGAAAGTGTTCTCGTACTTCTTCTTTTCAAAAGGAGAATGTTTTTACAGAGAAAATAGTTTGAGAAATTTCCACTCAGAAACAAATACAGAGCAGCTGATCCTGCCATCTCACCTGTCTTACCAGGACACTTCAGCAGTACAAAGGAAAAGCACACTTTTACCTCTCAGGATTCTGCATTTCCTCGGTGACGTAGTTGAGTGTGTCCCATCCTGAGTAGGAGAAGAGGGCAGAGTAGAGAGCCAGAGCAATCATCCCTGGGTTTGTTGCCGAGCCCTCGAATGGAGCTCTCAAGTTTTCCGTTTCTCCTGTACAAATGACAGGTGCTTCTTAGATTTCAAGGATTATGACACAGAAGGACACTACAGTAAAAGTCTCAGCTGACCAAAAGGAAATAAAAGCCTGCTTCATCCAGGCTTCATTACTATTTGTAAAAGGGCACAGCTTGTATTTTCACTTGACACGTAGGAGATTTTCAGTCAAACGGTCAGATAGCTGCTCTTGTACAGGAAGACAGCAGAAGATATTTCCCATGTTTTGTTATTTGGATAATTCTACCAGAACTCACAGCGTCCTCATCTCCTGGCATCACTGCCTAGCCTACAGAAGGAGGGAGCCATACTGAAGTCATGCTATGCCCAGTCAGCCAGGCAGAGGCACTCTGGGAAACCCAGTTTCAGTTCCTGAATCTGTCTCATATTTCTTCCTCTTATCTGTGCTCATATCCTGGAGGCATGGTTCTCACCTCTGTCCCACAAAGGTGCTTCTAAAAATTAAGGGAGGAGACTTGCTCTCCTTTCAAAATTCTCCTCTAGTTTAGCTCAATTGGTTCAGATGAAAACCTGCTGCAAAATAGACAAAATGTTAATGACTCTGTGTGAGCCTTCACTCTGATTCTGGAAAGGGGAAGAAAGGCTTTACTGAGTTTGCAAGAAGGAAAATCAACTATCTAATGTAACTGAAAGTGAGTTAAATATTAAGGAACACAGAAACATGCTTAAACCTATATTAAGGAAGAAAGTAAGGTCTTTGTTGTAAAATGAAACAAGTTCACTCTGTGGTTAAACTAAGAAGGTTATAGATACTACGAAAGCAATTCAGTCTTTGAAAAGCAGTAACTACAAGGAGACTGTTCAAACTGAGGAAGATGAAGCTATGAGATGTACACGCACTTTGCGGGAGAAAATGGTTGGAAGGAAAAAAAAGAAAAATCCAAAAGTACCAAGAAAACTGTTGTTTGTTTTTTTTTTTTTCACTAAAGACAGTTCATATTCAACATCAGATACATTCAGTATCAGTATTCAATGTTTTAAAACAAGAGGTGTTGCAGCAGAAGGAATATGTCATGGCTAAAATGTCATAACTGTTCTTTTCTTTAAAAAAGCTGCTGAGTTTCAGAGTGCATTGACCTGATCACAGCTTCCTTCAGAAGTCTACATCATTCCTCTTTCCAGTTCTTTCTGTATTTAAGTGCTCTGTTCTGCTTAAACAAAGCAGAGATGAGACCTTGATTTCCAGTAAAAACCCTCAGCATTTGTGTTCCTCAGAGTAATGTTTCCTCTCTGCCTTTACCCTCCCTGATCCCATGAAGCAATGCAAAGGAACTAGTGTGGGCTGTATGGATGCAGAAGCAGAGGGAACGGCCCCTTGGCCAAGCTGCATCCTGGTGGCTGCACGCCAGCAAGCAGGCTGGGAGTTTTGAAGGACACAATTTGGAAGCATAGGTAAATTTGTGACTGTGGGGACAGGACATCATGGGCTCACACCTTGTAAAACTGCAACAGTTTCATGAGGGAAACTACTCCTTCATGGAACTGTGCATCTTCATGCCCTTAGGACTGAGTTCATTTGTTCGGGTTTCTTTGGACTTGAACAAACTGGTGACAACTGACATGCACAGGTAATGGCTAAACAAAAAAGCTGTCTTAAAATCTGTTGAAGCATTAGAGTGTTAACAGCTAATGCAACTTTAGCCAAGGAAAGGAGAAGGACAGCAAACATGGAAAAGCAAGCATGCTCATGAAGTTTTATAAGCTAGTTTCAGCAGTAGAAAAAGACAATTCCTGACGTGAAGAGGGGAAACCATCTTTACTTCAACTGAATAAAGATACAGTGGCTATTTGGCAATTTCATGGGAAAGGAAAATGAAAAAACCTTAGTAGCTGAACAAGAGAGCTGGAGTTGGAAAACACTTCTCTGTACCAGAGGCCCAAATCAATAAAATCAAATCTATTGTCATATGCAAAGATCAGAGGTAGCACAGGAATAAACTATTCTCAAGCTTTTCAGTATATTCAGCTCAGTGCAGTTACTGCTGATACGAGGTGGCTCATCTGTCCTGTGATGTCTTACAGTACCACAGTGATTCATCCCACAGTCTTCTCCCTAGTTTCTAGAAACATGCACATCTCTTCGCCAATGAAGGAAAGGCCATGTGCCTCCCTTCCTTGTGTTCTCCCCTTGCAGGCTGCTGCAGTGCCTCTCTGCCATGGCTGCACCAGGGGCTGTGGTGTGAGGAGCAATGCAAAGGATGTGTCTGGCAACTTCTGCTGTGTTTTCCTGTCATAGGACAAGTAGCAACACTAGCCTTTAATCAGCATGAGTCAGAGAGACAGTGAGGCTGACTTTAAACTAGTTAGCACTAAACTGACGTTAATTCAGCTGCTATTTGCTGTTCAACTCGAGCAATGCAGAACTTGGCATGTGGTCTTCCATCCACACAAAGGGTAGAATAAAAATTAACGCCCCATTGCTTAACAAGCCATAGCATTTCTGTAATCTTCCTATGATGGCAGGGCTTTTTTTTTCCAGAAAAAACCCTCAACATTCCATTACGTTAAGTGTGAAGGAGTCTGATCTTCTTGCACTGATTTTGAAACTTGTATACAGTTCATTTTTAGGAATTTAAGTAAATTAAAATGATTCTTACCTTTACCAATTTTGTAAAGGCCAACAGATATCACCAAGAAAAGAGCCATAACTTTTGCGTAAGTGAAAACATCTTGTACACGGGTTCCCCACTTTACATTGACACAATTAATAAATGTTAAGGAACCTGCGGAGAAAAAGAATACGCATGAGAGGAGCGTATGCACCCGCTTCTGAAAAGGGTAAGAAGGTAAGGACCTGTCAGACTCGCCTCTGTGCCTGGGGAGATCATGGAACAGATCCTCCTAGAAGCTATGCTAAGGCACATGAAGGATGGGGAGGTGATTTGCGACAGCCAGTGTGGCTGATGAGAAGCTGTACATGAGCCAGCAATGTGCACTCACAGCCTAGAAAGCCAACGTACCCTGGGCTGCATCAAAAGGAGCGTGACCAGCAGGTCAAGGGAGGTGATTCTGCCCCTTTACTCTGCTTTCATGAGACCCCACCTGGAGTACTGCCTCCATGGAAAATTACTTAACCTTTTGGAAGTTTTTGCTGTGTTGTACAGTTTAAGCCATTTTTAAGCACAGCCTCAAAGGAACTCATAGCGTAGCTTGACAAATCCATATTTATAAGGAAAATACTTTGAGTGCAGTCCATCTACTAGGGGACATATTTGTAATGCTTATCCCTGTGTTCACCTAAAACATATAGTCATGATAAAGTCAACTCTGTGGAGTGTCTGATTAAACTACACAATTTCTCTAGAGACAACACTCATATTAGGCAGAGTATTTTTAATTCCATATGAATTTTATGATTTTTTTGTTCATTTTTTGTGATTTGCAAGAAATACAGGAGAGAGAGCATGGACCAAATGTGGGCTGCCAATTAGGCCAATGATCCATAGAGATAATGTATCTTTAATCAGCAGTCATAATTTTCCCCAGCCAAATTGTTGTAATTCTCCTCTCCTCTAGTAATCACAGCCCCAAATACAATCTGTCTGAATAAAAGATTATTAGTTCCTAGGAACGTGTTTTAGAGGGGCAGTAATTATTTTGCATAATAGCAGGTGAAGGAAAAGAAATTCAGAAAAATCTCTCTGAGTATCTCTGAGTACCTACAATTATAGCTCTCAACTTCTAGGAATCATAACTTTACTTACATATACAAGCAGCTGCAATCAACCTGACTGCATCATATGGTGGCTCACAATGAGGAAAAATTGGTTGAACAATATAGTTGGCAAACGTGATTGCTATCACTGCCTGAGTTGTTGGTTCAATAATTAGCAAGGAAGACCAGAGTCTGATGAAGGCCACAAAGCCACCAAATGCTTCCAAAATATAGGCATAACTGGCTCCAGATTTAATGATGGATGTTCCCAATTCAGCATAACACAAAGCTCCAAACAGTGAAAATATCCCACCAAGTGCCCAGATGACTAGAGAGAGTCCATAGGAAGCACTGTACATTAGAACACCTCTGGGTGATACAAATATCCCAGAGCCAATCATGTTCCCTACAATTAAAGAAACTCCATTTAGCAATGTGATTTCTTTTTTCATCTGCATTTTTTCACTTGTCTCTTCCATACTGTCCATTTCAGCTCTTCCATGCTTTGTTTTTGATTTCTTATTGCAGCGTATTTGCCAAGGGGCTGGCATCTTCAACTATCATTACCTGAAAACAAGAGGAGAGAACATCTTTTGTAATGCACATGGATAAGATAATTAGCCTGCAAGGCAGAAACAGTACAAAGAATAATTGTTTTGCCTGCTTTTCTTTTGCAGTCCAGGAACAACATACTAGTGAATTTACTTAACTTTCACTGTTGTGTACCTTTTGAAAGGATAAATGTGAGGCCATTGTCCTTGATTATAGATCCTGAAGCTTTCATGAACTCTCAGTTCACTTTCATTGTTTACCTTGAATTGTAATTCTATGTTACATTACAGAAGTTTTATCTTGGGGAATAAGGAGAAGCATGTTCTAATACAGCTGGAGTGTCGCCTACAGGCATCCTCTCATCCCAGGAAGAACTTTATTTCATTAATATCTGTTTCATCAAACCACACCCATCTGAAAATTATCTGCTGAGGAACACAAGAGAAAAGAGAGAAAAAGGTACTAAAGAGCTCTAGCCTCAGGAGGTTAGTGTTAACATGAGGATAAAATGATGAAATCCATTTGCAGGTTCTGAGGAAGCTAGCAGGTGAAGTTCCTAAGCCACTGTCCATCATATTTGAAAAATCATGGAAGTCAGGAGAAATTTCCGACATCAAGCTGTGTGGGTCGGTTGATACACTGCCTTCCAGTATCTGAAGGGAGCCTATAGGGATGCCAGAGAGGGATTATTCATCAGTGATTGTAGTGATAGGACAAGTGGCAATGGGTTTAAACTTAAACAGGGGAAGTTCAGGTTAAATGTAAGGAAGAAGTTCTTTACTGTCAGGGTGGTGAGGCACTGGAACAGACTGCCCAAAGAAGTGGAGAATGCTTCATCCCTGGCAGTGTTCAAGGCCAGTCTGGACACAGCCTTGGTCAACCTGGTGCAGTGTGAGGTGTCCCTGCCGATGGCTGAGGGCTGGAACTAGATGATCGTCAGGTCCTCTCCAACCCAAAACATAGAATCATAGAATAGTTAGGATTGTAAAGGACCTTAAGATCATCAAGTTCCAACTCCCCTGCCATAGGCAGGGACACCTCACACTAAACCATGTCACCCAAGGCTCTGTCCAACCTAGCCTCGAACACCACCAGGGATGGAGCATTCACAGCTTCCCTGGACAGTCCATTCCAGTGCCTCACCACCCAGACAGTAAAGAACTTCCTCCTTATATCCAATCTAAACTTCACCTATTTAAGTTTTAACCCATTATCCCTTCTCCTATCACTACAGTTGCTAACGAAGAGTCCCTCCCCAGCATCCCTATAGCCCCCCATCAGATACTGGAAGGCTGCTATGAGGTCTCCATGCAGCCTTCTCTTCTCCAGGCTGAACAGCCCCAACTTTCTCAGC
>JANHGB010031290.1:2448-16931 GCA_026283785.1 Coracopsis vasa
CTCTGGATGGCATTCCTTCCCTCCAGCATATCAACCGAACCACACAGCTTGGTGTCATTGGCAAACTTGCTGAGGGCCCACTCAATCCCACTGTCCATGTCACCGACAGAGATGTTGAAGAAGACCGGTCCCAACACCAATCCCTGAGGGACAGCACTCATTACTGGTCTCCAGCTGAACATTATGACAGAATGCCAAGTAATTTTTCTGAGAAGAGAATGTTTTGAGTTAGCAGATTTGGACAACGTAAGGTGAAAGTAGCCTTTTCCCACTACAGTTTGTTTGGGTCTGCAGACACTAGCTACCACTATGAGCTTCGTTGTTTCTCTACCACAGGCATCATGCCTTCTCCTTAAACTGTGCAATCAACTTAAATTTCAGTTTCTGTAGGTAAGGAATTAAGTAATGAATGGGAAAGGAAAGGTAATAGTCTGAAGCATCGCCATTGCAGATGGATGTGAAGGAACTGGGGAGTGTTCAGCAGAAGGCTACCACAATGCTCAGAGGCCTTGGAGCACAGAGTCATCAAGGGTATATTGAGGCATCTTGGCTTGTTTAGGAAATGAAGAGAATTAATTGTCTACAACTACCTGAAGGATAATTACAAACATAACAGATCCACATTCTCCTCAGAAGCATCAGAATATCCTGTTGTACTGGAACAACAGCCACAAACTGTCGCCTGGGACATTGATCTGGACATTAAGAAAAGATTTCCTATAAAGGTAGTGCAGCATTGGAACAGATGAATGCCCGATTTAGGCAGTTTTCAGGACTCAGCTATTCAAAGTTAAGGCTGACCTAATGATGTGCTGGCAGTAGTACTTCTGTGAGTAAGTGGGTAGACTAGATGACTTCTACAGCTGCTTCAATCACAATATCTATTGTTCTGTGATTCTTTACAGTCAGTAGTCAGTGGATTTGACAAGGGTATTTCCCAAAGTTCACTGCCCAGATGGATTCATATCCTAGCACAGACTTGCATCATTGCATGCCTGACAGCCAGTTTTCCTCTGAATTATGGTGAGCAGCGTTACAGTTAGATTTCCTCATGCCCAGCAATATGATTCTAATTTATTTTGTGGGCTATGGGTTGACTATTGATCATGCTTAGGTACAGCCTGAGTTTGAGATGTGTGCCCATTGGGAGCAATACTGTGATCAGTTGCACAGTCAACTTCTTTTCTTGAATTGGTCTTCAGTCAGAGAGCACCTCACCAAGCAGTAACATGGGATTTTAAAAGCTTACGCTTTATCCCGGTCTTGAGAGCAAGATCAGATCTGTTCTTAATGGTCAGAGGTACCTTTTGGATTTTCTTCTTGGTCCTGAGAAGCTATAAAGATATTTTCAGAGGTATCCGGCCACAATGAAGAGATGTTGCCCCAAAAATCCTGAAGCAAAAGGCCAATAGGCTTCAAATAACATTTTGTCATCTGAAACATCTCTGGAAGCCCATGCCTATATCCAAGATATATGTACCATACCTATAAGACAAAATGGTCTTATTCAGGTAGCAGGAATACAAGAATCATTCCTTTGCTCTAACAGCTAAAAAGCTAATGCTATGTCCTCTTTTTACCAGTCTAGTCTCTATCACAGAGTAGTATCCTATGAGAATCTCGGCTATGTACACAGAATGATGACAAATAGCCATCTCCAAATCTGGTAACAGCCAGATCACAGCCCACGTTTCAGTTAGTGATTCTCTAGCTGAAAAGGCTGAATGGTACCAAGGAAAAACCCAAACCCAAAGTGTTGCATTTCTACAAAGAATGCAATGGTTTTACTCCACTGTTTATGACTAATGAATCACAAGGGCTCAGAGAACCACTAGTTAATTTGTAATAATATGTGTGAATCAGAAGAGGGACAGCCTTGTGGTTAAGGCTGGACTGACATTCAGGATGTCTGGGTCCAATTCCAAGCCTAGCATAGATTTTCCTTTGTAAGCATTGGCAGGCTGCTTAACCTCTCATCCTCAGTTTCTTGCCTATAATTTTTTCCTTTCTTTGATTTTCTGGCTGTCTGAGCTGCTTTAGTTCTGAAGTATTTCTGTAGTTTCTGACATCCAGGAAAGTACTGAGCAACACGTGTGATGTAACAGATTGTACTTTGAGCTGCAAGCATCTCTAAAACTGCCTAAAGGCCGGATAGGTTCACTTCACCCAGCTAACAAACATATATTTGAAGAAACTAGCCTGGACAAGTGAATGGTTAACAAACACAGAGACTACCTTCAAAAGTTAATTGTTTATAATGAATTCTGTTACATGCCAGCTGCCACTATTGCCATCGAAACCAGCACCAGCGCAGACATCTTTACTACTGTTTCATGCAAACCCATTTAAAGTGAGGGTGTGGGTTTCCATTGGTATTCACCTTATGCGCACCGTAGCAAAAAACCCCACATATTTATGTTTTTTTCTGACCACCAAACAGGCATTTTATGTTTCACATTTAAAAATATTCTTTACAAATTGCAACATTCAAATACTTATCGCTGATGTCTCCCAGGGCTCATACCTCCATCTTTCAACATAGAAAATAGTTCTAAAATTGAGCGTCCTGCTGATTAGGTTGCTTTCCAGCCTGAAATTTTCAGAGATTGATTGAAATGTCAAGAGGAGACAAAAAAAATGTGGACATCATTATCTCTATCTGACTGCCTAATTTCAGAAGAACTTTCTTGGCACCGATAGGTCTAGATTGAAAGAAATAAAATCAAATATAAGCAGGTAACACTGTATTCTCTTGGTTCTTTGGACCCGAGACTGGAAACATGGATCCCAGGGTATTAAAACTAAAAAATTATAAAAAAACAAACCATTTTTTATTTATAAATCATTTTTTATTATACCAGAAGAGTTTTACATCCTTACAGACATGTTAAAAGCTGTCCTGAGAGTGGGTGAAGCCATAGGATGGAGTTAGTGGGACAGTGTCTGTTCTGGGAAGCAGTATGACCTGGAAAGGCCTTGAACAGTACTACCAAACCACAGGACCAGAGAAACCAGTGAAGTTTTTCCCTCTACAGAAGATAATAGCTTTATAACAAATAGTTGCATATGCTTTAGCTCTTCCTGCAACACTGCAAACAACACTGGTCACTGTGCCCAGCAAATTGTGTCTCCTTGTTATATTTGACTCTGAATGCAGTGTACTGCTACCGAATTCAGGAATCTGCTTTACATGTAGCTCTGCGTATATAGTTATAAACCACAAATCCTAAGGGACAAATAAGCATGCCATAGGGAAGTTTGTCAAAATTAGTGGTAGGAAGTGATGGACTCAATGAGTTTCTTAAAACTTGCTGTAGGGGGATGAGGAAAGTTTATGGAGCCTCAGGCCGTTACCCCAGGACTGCCAAGACCATCACTAAACCATGTCACTGAGGACCTTACCTACACAGTTTTTGAACGCTTCACTGTTCTTCCCTTTGTTTAGTTATATTCAGAAATGAAGTAGACTCTCAGAGCAAAGAATTAATGTAAAGAGAAGCTAAAGTTGAATAACCTTCCTGCGTGATTCTAGGCCGGCAGCAAAATGGTATAGCTGGATTTCTAAGGCTCTAACAAACACCAGATGAATCTCCCACCTCAGAACATGGGAAAACAAGAACTGATGGGCTCATCTGAGAGCTCAGCCTGCTTGCTGCCATATGGTGAATCTAATGACTTACCAAAACAGCACATTGTTGGAGAAAGGGAAGACAATAAAAATAAACAAATAATGTACTGTAAGAACAATGTAGTGTAAGGGCTAGATTAATCCATTAGCTCTTTCCTATAACACAGCCATCACTTCAGGCCCTCTCAGTTTTTGGTGAAGCAGCTGCTAGTGCTGCTGTGGATACAACTGTCTGCAGTTTCTGCTGGCCTGAGACTGTCACAGCACATCCAAGCCACTTCCACCAGTCACTCTTAGCCCATTAACTATGCCTACTGCTACTGCTTTACTGCCACTGGCCACCCACACCAACTTCAACAGCCACTTCTGTCCTGCAGTGTCACTGTGTTTTAACAGGAACATGCGCAGCTTAGAGACACATACATACTCCTTTCTGTCCAAAGAAAGGAGTTTTAGACAACATATTCTAATCCATCTTTTAGACTGTTTTTTCACCACCCGAGAATACCAGCTATTGCCTAAAATGAGGGGGTTCCAGCTGTTTCTGTGCACGTTTAGGTACCACTGTTTTGCCCAGCTTATGATACATAATTAAAAGCTATAATATCCCTTATCTTTATATTAGAACCTTTTTTTTTCAACTACTCTCATGATAAAACCTAACGTGCCAACTGAACAGACTCATGGCTACCAATCAGTCCCTTTCAATTGCTTCCCAAGAAGATGAGAGGACAGTGCCCTTGCCAGATCCCTCTCTCCTCAGCAGGTAGAGGTCCCCATCCTCTTCAGACTTCAGCTATCCAGTTCACAAATGGTAACCTGCTTCAGCAGTCAAAAGCTGGCTGTTGTTGGTATTACTTATAATGTCTGTAAAACTAAGTAAACTTCTTCCTGTTAATCTCCATCATGAAAATAATGTACTAGCTTTTGGAAACCACTCACCAAGGCTGGCTTCAAGCATGAGACCTTACTCCTGTTATTCCTAAGCTGACCATTTTTGTTCCCCTCTTGATTTTAAGTGTGATTTCTCAGATATCGGAATGTCATAGAAGATAAACAATACAGTATAGGACCAAGACAGGGAACAGCCTCACCCATGAGCAGGCATCAGAAATTAGCCTCTGTCAAAGCTGCATTGTTCTGACTTGGACTCTGAAGTACACTGTGGCAGCCTGGTCAGGGGCAGGCCCTCATCCTGCCTTGAATGTAAACATGCATGAGGCTTCTTTTACCACATGTTTCGGGAAGCATCAACAGCTCTTGGCAAGCAAGAGGAAAGAGATGACTGAGAGGCTGCTGGCATGCTCCTTTGGTTGATGTCATCTTACAGCCTGACTAGAGCTCTGGGTGCACACACTTAGTCACACATACACACAGCTACCAGTCACCAAACTTTTGTTATGGCTCAAAAAATTAATTAGTTATTTTTGGCTGCAGAGTTCTCCTTCCCTCCCTCCCAGACTCACTACATTGCTTTCTGGCTCTATCTGGCAAGACAGCCGCTCCCTCTAGAGCACCCAACATCCAAACACCAGAATAAATCTGTCAGGGAACAGCAAGAACAAGGCTGCTCCTTAAAGGAAGGTGAGCCAGAAGCCAAGGGGGAGCCTTGCCAGCTATATCTAAGTCCCACAGTGCCAGAGCAAGGTGAGCAGGACAGACCCAGAGGTGATGGCAAGGTCCAACCAAAAGTTCAGGTCAAAATGCAGTATAATGGTCATAAGACAGGTCTGAGGTCAAGCCAGGAAATCAGTCAGTAGTTCAGGAATAGGATGAAGTCCAGCAATCATCAGGCAGGTCCATAGTGACAAAAATCAAGCCAGGAAGCCAATCCATAGGTTGAGGTCCAACTCAATGGACTTCATAGCCAGGCAGGAGTAGGAGACCTGCACTCCTCTTAGTATAACTCATGAAAGAAGTGAATGCCCAGGACTGAGCTTAAATAGAGCTCCTGGGCCCATGGGTGTGAGCCACAGGTGAGGCATCAGGGTCATTAGTGCCATTAATGAGCTCAGTGCTTTGACAAAACTAGATGCTCCATGTAGTCTGGGATCATTTGGTATTTACGTATTGCCTTCTAGGTGTTGACTCCTTACCCACATTGTAACTGACATTTCTCCTTCAACATGATACACCCTTCTTCTAATCATACCTCTGCCCGTCCCTCACTGGGAGGATTATTTTGCCTCCAAATCCAGCTATAGAGATCCCATTGGCTTCACTATCCATGATTTTCCGGTCTTTGTGACTCACATTAGACTTGCAAATGCTCAGGACTAAGTTGCTGGTTTGTGTAACTGAGACAGGTTTCTCCCTAGTGTAGACTCAAAGGAGATACACCTGAATTTATGTCATGATGCAGTTATATATTTTACTACACTACATTTTTGCATGTGTGTCTCCTATGCAGTATGTATCAGCTAATAAACTGAGGAACATGATCAGGCTGAAAACTCTAGGTTTCTTTGGAAATGCCAGAATAAGGGTTAATTATGCAACTTCATTTGCTTCCCTTACGCATATGTGTCAATCCTTGATTACTGGATCACATACTGTTGGGTTTGGGGTTGGTTTTGTTTTTTCACAAGATTTCTACACCATTTAATACCCAGTTCTGACTGAATAAGCTGTTACCTCCTCACAATTTTTTCGCAGTATTCAAATGCTGTCCTGAGGTGTGAATTATTCTTTTACCCATGGGTATTTCAGTGGTTCTCATCACTGAAGATTCACAAATGATAATCAGTATACATTCAAAACATCATTTCCAGCTAAAGGGAGATTATCAGCCCCATTTTATAGACGGAAAGTTGAGCTAGTAAGAGATTAAGTTCAAAAATATGTACTATATTTGAGTGTCTTAATTGAGATACCTTAGACCTTGATATTTCTGTCTGTGTAGCCCTATTTAGCATTTTATATAATCATAGAGAAGTTTCCACTGACTTCAGCTCCAGCTATGACTGCCTGGCACTTGAATTGGTAAAGATAAGGGCTGTTAGGTCACAGAGTCTGACTTCCTGTACTTTACAGACCTATATATACATTTCACTCAGTTATCCCTGTAATTAGTCCAATAATTCAGGATTATCCAAAGTGTAAAGCAAGTAGTGTAGGAAGGCAGCTAGTCTTGATTTGAAGACCTCAAAAGATAATGGGCTGGTGATTTGCTAGGGTTCGTTTTTGAGGGGTGATTAATTACTCTCACTGTTAAATCTTTATGCCAAATTCCTCATATGAATCTGTCCAGTTTCTGCTCACAGACAGAGGTTCTTACTTTACTTTTCTACACTGGATTAAAGATTCTTTTTACAGCTGCTATTTACTCCTCAGGAACATATTTGTAACCTGTATTCAAGACATGTGTCAAGAAGTTTGCAGGCAGCTCACTGATAGACATTTTGTTCAGCTCTTAAATAATTTCAGTTGCTCTTTTCCATGCCAATTTTTAAGTCTTTCTTCTTCTTGTATATATGTGAACACCAGTCCAAGATGTCATTCTCAGAAATTAATTGCAGCAGAATTTTCAAGTCAGTTTCCAGTGTCTGAAACTCAGAGCGCCAAAAATTGAGGGGCACAACATTAATTCCTACAGAGAAGTGTGATTTAAAGGATTTTCTCAGAATTTCACTTGGATTTTTTAGCACAGCTAGAGAGAGAATCCAGTTCACTAAGATGCCTTTCAGCTGCCTTAATCATCAAAGTGCCCTTTCTTTTTCCGCTACACCCTGACTCATAATTTATGCATTTTCCAACTTTTGGAAGAAATGAAGCAGGGGTCCTGCAAACAACCTCCTCCTGAAGTCCGGATTTAGCCTCAGAGCAGATCTACCTGGTGGACCCTTCTGAAGGGGAACAGTGGAAAAAATTACTCACAGTCACGTAATTAAAGTCTGATTCATAATGCTTATGTACAAGGAAGGAAAATGAAGGCTGTTTCCTAAAGTTTGGGTGCTTAACTTTTTGACCTTAATAAGGCTCTTTTTAGATGCTATATGGGCATGGTGGTTCCTAGGCTTACCACAAAGTAAACTGGAAAAAATCCCTCTGTCAGCTGTATATTGGCACACACATGACTCACCAAGGTTGGCACTTTGACCTGCACTTCATGAAGAGCAGGGATGTGTTTGCATTCATCACTTGTGTCCATACGGATGTCTTCCCAAATATTTCCTATTAGGAGAGAACTGGTAACACTCAGGACATTTAAAAGCCACGCTGGGCTCTGAAAGGAAAAGGTCACAGTGGAGACAGGCTTTCCTTCCCCATTCCCTCCTGTTCATCTATCTTCATGCTGGGTCTGTCCTATCCTGGCTTGTTAGGCAAGTCCCATTCTCCTCTTGTTGTTGGTTTTAATATGTGTCCTAAACATTTTGCCCACTGAGTCTCAGTGTTTGTCACCAGTGGGGGTGTCTCTCTCTCTGGGCTTGGCTGACCAGTGCTTTTATCCCTGACTCTGTCCATACTCTCTTCCTCTCCCTGCCAATACTCTGCCTTTCTGCTTATTTCTTCTTTCAGACTCTATTCCCGGACACTTGGTTCATTCACAGTGTACCACTTTATTTCAGATTCTCCCTCCAGCTCATCCCAGTTCTGTTTGCACCTTGTTCCCTGTGAGATATCTGCCTTCCATATGATACTTCTCCACACCCTGCTCTTCCTTGGTCCATAGCTCCTTGCCCAGCCACTCCTTACCTTCCTCATTGCTGCACATCAGATTATGCCGGTGCTGTCTCTCCACTCGGACTTTTTGTCCCCATATATTCTGCTTTTGGCTCCTATCCTTATTCTTACCCAGCCAGAACTTTACTTCTAGTTTCTCTCTTCCACAGCAATCTTCAATCCCAGTGCCATTGCCTGATTTTCCATTGCTCCCTGTCTAAATCCAGTCCTTCTTCCCACGGCTGGCTCTCCTTTTTTTTCTGTTTGAGCCATAGCTTTCACATGCAGCGCTGTATTCCTGACACAGGCCCAGCACAGAGAGTGTAGTATGCACGCAGAAAGGGACAGATATGCAGAAACATCACCATGCAGGACCACATCCCGTCAGCTTTTACTGACCATAAACAGATATTTGTCTGCATGACAGCACATTCCATGTTGTAAACATAAGGTAGTTTATTTGCCTTCTATTGAAGATTAAACTGCCATGAATTACTCCTCTCCCCATTTTTGCAGAGTAAGAATGAGTAGGAATAATTGCTACACATCAGTTCACACAAAGTAATTTGCTTCCCTATATTTGTTTGTTCATGTTTCCACACCCACAGACTCCCTTGTTTCAGTTCAGTACCTGTAGCACATGAGACTTGCAATTGCAGGGGAAGATCTTGGTGAGCCTCTGCACTTCAGCTACCTGCTCAGTGCAGGCTGATGCTTTGACAGGCTTGGGGTAGATCTTTGGCAACACTGCGCTTAGCAGGTGCTAACTGCAGATATCAGAGCTCTGAAACTTCGCCAGATCTGACCAAGTTTTCATTAGCATGAAGAAATCAAAGGACTAGTGCATTTCATTGGCTTTTTTCATAGCTGGAGCTGTCAGCTTCCTAAAGAAGCAGTAAGAGGTGTTCTTCACCATGAGCAAACCAACAACTCTTCCTTTGCTTGTGTGTGTGAATGTATATATGTAAGGGTTATTTAGCCTCCTGGTTTACCTGTAATTCTCCATATATTCTTCTTAAGGGAGGCACTCAGAGTGGAACATTCCAGCCTTGAAGGGTCACTAGAAAGGAAATTTGTCAAAAGGTAAACCAGTGTGGTTTTAAGTTGTAGGCAGCCCGAATATCACCACTCCTCTGACAATGCTGCAGTGTTACAAACCACTGTGATCGGCCCAGAGACCTGATACCATGTCTGCATGGAAATGAAACCAGCTCATACGAGATATTGTTATACATATGTATCATTCGAAGTGTGCGTGTATATACATATATATATATATGTACATAGTGCGGTCTGCTGGAAACAACAAATAGTAGCTGCATCCATAAAGTCACCAACAGAAACACTTGTGATCTTAATAATAATAATAATAACAACAACAACATGCCTGAGTATGAAACATTCTGCATATATGATGCAAGCCCAGGACTGCTTTCAAGCATGCAATTAGACAGACTAATATATATTAGCCTAGCATAAAGCTGGGCAGAGTGATAGGAAACATATGTTTCTTGGTACTTGTGGTTGCACAATGGTGTAAAAAGAGACCTGACATTCTATAGGTCTCTGGACAATTCTGCTATTGATGTGTTGTGAGTCACTGCAAACAGACCATCGTATGTTTCTGAATCACTTCCTGCTTGAGGGGTTCCTCCACTTCTTCCAGAGATTGTATGCTGGGAAGGAATTCAGTGGGCTAAAACCCTGGAGACCCAGTCTAAATACTTTCCCTTTCCCTTTCCCTTCCTTTCTGTGTAGCTGAATGACTCAGAGAGGGGATGACACCTTGAACCGCTGTCCCTATTCCCTTACTGGGATGGGACAACCCTATGGGGACTCCAGAAGGAAATTTAATTATATGTTTTATTTTAAGGACATCCCTTTAGTTTTGCTTTGATTTAATTTTTGCTGTTGGCATTTTGAGGTTTGTAGGGTTTGGGTCAGGGAAGGGGTTTGGAAATTAGAAGCTATGCTGTGACAAAATAAAGGATGTTTCAGCTATTTTCAATACAATTGCAACGCTTTGTCTCTCTGCCTCAAAAGTGTTAAGGCTCAGATCACAGAAATGGTCAGTAGATACGTAAGTATGTTTGAGGCCTAATTAACTTTACAATTATTAATGCTTGTAACTAGCTGCATTGAGATTCCTGAAACGTTCACAGGTGCTTCTGTTAGATCTGCATTGTTGATTTGTTGGTATTCTGATAACACAGGAGACTGCATTCCTAGCAGAAGATAGCAGGTAGACCAAAATGAAAAGTCTTGTGTGATTTGGAATTTCCCAATAGTACTTCTCTACGTAAAAAATAATGTCAATAGACCTTTTTAATGTATTTTCAGGGAGAAAAACATCTGTGTTTAAGGGAAATGAAGTATTCTCCTACTATTTAAAATGCTCGTGCTTTCATTTGGCGTTTCCACTAGAAAAAGCTGTCCTGATGACATTTTTTTCACTAAAAGATAAGCCATTGTGAATTGCAGAAACCCTGCATTTCAAGTACTTTTTGGTTTGTTTTTCCCAAGCTATACTGGACTGATACATGATCTTTTGGCAAATCTGTGTTGTGATGAAAGTACAATCAGTTTCTGAGTAATTGCAAAATTATTTTGACTTCAAGAGATGCTTATCCTGAATGCCAGCTGATGCAGTACTTTCTCACTTAACAGCAGTAAACAGTATTCCTGAGTGAGCTGAGCCTGTTGTTCAGAAATCATTTAGAGCGATCATATCTGAAGGAGGTGTGCTTCACTGGGGCCTGATTTCCTCCTGTCCATCAATGCATAACATGGGCCTATGACTAAGGTAGTTGCTGCTGCCTCTTGCTTTTAGAAAGCCCCGTAAATGTACAGCTCTCCATATGCATCTTTGCCAGCAAAAAGTAATATAGAATGCCAGATACACGTGTACAGTTAAAGCACACTAACTAACATTGTCTGTTTCTGTACCCTGTATGTAACACTACAGGGTACAGTAGTGTTGCAATGGACCTTCCCAAGATCCCTATCAGTGCAAAAACACCAGCACAGTTACTGATGGGCACTTCTGAGTTTATTTCTGTTGCCATAATCTAGGATCCAGCTGCCTCAGCCAGCTCCAATCATCCACTGCCTGAGATCTTCCTGAGTAAAATAACTGGCCTTGTGATCTTCATCTCTCTGTCACTTTCCAAAACTGGAGAAGTTACCTATGTTTTTAGAGACTGAGTCCATTTAGAGACTGAATCCATTTAGAGACTGAGTTCATTTGTTATAACCTCATGAATTCAAGACTACCATTTCAGATCTCACTGCTGTTTGCAACTGTAAGAGTGGATGGTTCCAGGACCTTAGTTCTTAAAGGTTTGGTTTATGCCATCTGTTTCTTCGTAGATGTGTGTGCCTTTGGTGTCATCAGTTTCTAACACTGTCTGCATTCTTCCTTCTTCAGATTTTTGCTGAAAGAAACTTTTGTAGCTGGCAAACCACTCATATTCTGTACAATCCTGTAATTTAACAATGCTAAATGCAGGTCTCAGTTAACCTCCTCACTCTTTTCAGTGGGTGGTTTCTTATTTTGTTATTGCTTTCTACCAACCTGTTGTACTGAGTGAAAATTTGGACTGGTAATAAAATGTCTCGTACTGTGTTCACCACAGACTGCTTAAACTCAGATCCACTAAACTGTCGTTTAGTGTGTTAACCATTAAACTGTGTTAGCCATTAACTACGTCAGACAACTAGAGCTAGCAAAAACAGAGGTGATCATCTTTATGACTGTCTAATAAGGCTGCCTCTGAAATAAATACCTCATTTCTCCAACATAAAGAGATCAGCTGACCAGCCATTCCCATGCCATGGGAGTTTTCACTTGACTGGCCTGTACTTTCAGTATATGTGACAAGCCTTAACAGGTTCTCTTTCCCTTGGAAGATATCCTCAAACCCTTTTTCAACTGTTTTGATCTTCTGCCTCTTTGGTGAGTTACCTCTTTAATGGGATGAAAGGAGTGGCATGTTTTTATTCATGGATAATTTTTTTCCCTTGGTGTGATTATAAATTGTACTTCTTCCAGTTTGCTAATTGCCCATGAGTTTAGTCACAACTCTAATAGGAATTAGCTTTCCACAGTAAGTCCTGAGCTTCACCTAGTTATGGTCAATTGCCTATGGTTTTGCTTTCAATGCTAACATGCTCATTCCTGGCAACACTTCAGCTTGCACCAACATCTATGTTGAAGGCACAGGCATTTCATTTGCTTTCAGGATGATGATAATGCTTTAATCCTCTGCAGCACTGCTCACCGGTCCCATGAAAAGTCATCTGAGGACATGGTGCTATTGTCCTCTTTGTCCATGCTGGGGAAACTCTTGGAAAGTGATAGAAATTACTGTGGTTCATGAAGGTTTTTCCAAATACCAGCCATTGTCCTCACTTGTGTTGTTTGCAGATCTGTGTGCTGCTTTATGGGGATGCTCAGTATACCATTCTGCTGCCAGTGTCTTGTCTTGTAACAGCCTACATCCTCTGTTGCATGATAGCACTGTCTTATGGAGGTTTTAGTCTGAATTAGGTAACTTCCTTTGGCTGACAAATTTTCCTCCAATAGATTTTGACTGCTGTTTCTCAGGTTCCAGGCATATTTGCTCTCTTCCTAGAGGCTCAGCTCCTCAAAATCAAGGAACTTGGCTCTTCAACCCCCTAACAGCCCCTAATCTCGCTGCATTTTTGCTTGGTTACAGTACTGTTTAATGGCATATGGTTCACATGTTTAATTTTTATGTGAAAGCCAGTATTCTTCAAATTCCTCTGATACAGCATCCTGGCGAGCCTCAGATGTCAGGCTTAATTCAAAAACTATTAGAAGCATCCAGTACTTCAGCACCAGCTATTATCAAAAATAAAGCCACCTCCGACTGTTGTAGAAGCATTAAGCTGAAGAGTCCCTTTGCAATGATCTCCCACAGAGGCCCACATTCTAGCAGTGGAGGCCAGAAAGACACAGAGCATCCACACTTCCATACAATCACCGCAGATTATTGCCCAGCACCTTAAAGCAAACCAGTTTCCTTCTTTTCCTTGGACCTCGCTATCTGTTGGCAGACAACAAAGCCCTACTTAAACTGTTTCCAATTACTCTTCATACTCCCAGAGAGCACCAGCTCCTGTGAGGTAAGGACTTCAGTGACTACGTTCTTCCAGTCAGAGCATTTTCTTATGGTTTTTTAACTATGGACACCACGGTGTTTCTCAGAATCAATTCAGTTCAAGGGCTAGGACTCACCTAACTAAATATAGACATATATTCTGTAGATGGGTATTTTGTAGGTGTGTATATTTGACCTGGTCACCAGCATCAGTCTTTGTCATCAGTGGGGAGAAATACAGGCATTACTGGAAAGTAGCTATTCTCAGCCTGAGGTATGTGTCTGGACAAATCAAGCTCTGAAACCTCCAATTTCTCTCCACTGATTTTAAGGTTTGTCCAGACTGGCTGCTGCAGATGTAAAAGTGAGATTCACAGGAGTCTAATGTTAGGTGAGAAGTATCTCACTGAAGGAGTGTGACAGAGGTCTGCTTTATTCAGTCTCTCATTGCCAACTCTTCAGCAGCGAGTAACAAACTTGGGCACAGGAATGAAATCTATCTAGACCTTATGAAGGTCTTCAAGCTTTGGTCATGGAAGAAAAGTAGTTTCTCCTGGAAAAGGATGCAGTGCCTGGAAGGATGCAGCCACTAGGTTCCAGTTTGCTAAGTTTCTGCCTCAAACTGCCATCTTGGGCATAATGCTGGGGGCGTCGAATACTGACATTTTCCTCACAGATTTAAAAATGCATGAAATTGCCCAGTGTAAAACAAAGCAGGGTTTGTGTCATACTGGGAGCAATGTCACAGGAAGAGAGTGTTGTGCCTTTTCAGCTCTGTAGACAAAAAACGGGTCTGCCAAATTTTCTAGTTTTACTGTAACTGTGGGAAAAGAGATGCAGAAGAGACCCCAAGATTGATTGATTGAGGCTTGACTTCACGAACGAAGATTTTGGAAGGGTTTTAGCCATGCACACTGCAAACACAAACAGGACTAAAAGGGCAAGGCAGGATAGACAGGCCCGAGTGAAAAAAGGGCCGCTCCGTTACACACAATGCCCCCAAACAAGACCGCCATCCCACGGGTCAATTCAAAGCGACCAAACGTCCTGAACCGCCCGCATGCAGGACC
>JANHGB010031292.1:0-24568 GCA_026283785.1 Coracopsis vasa
AGTGCAATGAAACAGATGCTTGTGTTCTGAAGACCTTTTTTTTTTTTTTTTAGAGGAGTCCAGAATTAAAAAAGGGGAAAAGAACACAAAGTTAGAGTATAAGGAACAACAATATATGTTGCTGTCAAGCCTGAGACCTAGGTCTTTAGTTTATAGTTTCTGCGTTCTGGGCAAGCCTTTAATCTCTACAGTATGGTTTCTTTTAGTTACAACTGTATAAAAATTGAACTGGTGCAGTTTTGTTTTGCAGATACTGAAATAGTTAACAACTCAATGAAAAAGGAAAGCCAAAAATGTATGCAGGTGCTCAAACTTGAAAACATTTATTAGAGGTAGGGAAAACCCGCATTTGGGGCAGGAGCAATACAAGCTGCTGCCTGTCCTGCAGGAGAAACTGGTGCAGGAGTGTATTACTGTGTGCCCAGATTAGATGGTGCTTTAATTCAGCCTTGCTTCTGTCTTGCTTTGATTGCGTCAGCAACGAGAGGGCTTTAATTATGAGTTGAGACTGGTAAATCCTCTTGCCAAAGTCTTTTGTTCACTGAGTATGCAGTGATAACATGGACCAGGATACTTCTGTACCAACACTAGTTGCAGAAAAACACTAATGGATTATGTAAAAACAGTCTGCTCCAATCTTTTCTAAACAAAAAACCTTAATTATTTATTCTGAAAGGAAGTATGAGGCCAAATTTAGCTCTGTACCATTAAAAAGAAGTTTAAAGAAACATCCTGAACCACAAACAAAATGTTTTGTTTTGTCTAACTGAATGTTCATTTTCGCAAGCCCACCTCACCAGGACAATTACCAGTTACAGCCTACAGCCCCTCAACCACAGCATTTGGAGTAAAGCCAGAGGGCTTGTCAACTGACCTATGTCTTTCCAGCCTCATAGAACTGGAAGAATGATTTACAAGACAAAAGGAGGTGTTTGGATGTATCAGCTTCCAAGAAAGAGTGGATTCTCCATGTTCAGGGAATGGCAGGGGAAAAAAACCCTCAGACATGTTTGTGGGAACATCAGCAATACAGGCCATGAAGAAGCAAAGTTGGTGGGAGGAGAGTTATACAAGGCTCTGGAGATGACACTCAGCTTACAGCAGATGAGTTAATACACGCAAAGTGGATGTCAAGGTGATGGGATCAGTGGAGCAATTGCATTATGGAGACAGATGAATTTTATGGGGATGCTGTGGGTTAGGAAGACCTGGCCTGATTATGGGGCGTTATTTTAACTCAGGTCTTAAAATCTGAAATTAAGTGTGTTTATACCACAATCTACATGGGCTGGTACTAGGTGCTTGGCAAAGGTATGTTCTGTGCCTTCAGTTTAATTGCTGCAAATCACTTTCCTAAAACAGCCACGCGGTGGCAGCAAGCTCTCGAGGAACCATGATTTAGGATTTTTTGGGAAGCGATTGGCTAACTATAACCAGTTTCAATATTCCAGGCGTGCATATTTAGAGGGGCTGAACTTACTGTACCATTTCAATTACAAACTAAAAGCCCCAGGTGCTCTGCCTGGCAGCAACAGCTACAGGAGAGTGCATTTCATTTTATTTGGCTTGCTCCTTTGTAGCCCCTAGAAAATACTTTTTCAGGAGGAGAGTTCCTGATTTGTATTAGCAGCACAGAACATTATATAAACTGTAAGGAGGGACAGCCATGCATCACATAGCAGAGGTCTCATCTCCCATCAGGGCACATGGGGCTTGCACAGATGTGTTAAAGCACAAGCACAAATGTGGTGGAGAAGAATTGATCTGGGCTTGTGTACATGCCTGTGTCCGTGGGCTGGCAGGAGCCTCCAAATCACATCAGACAAGGATTCAACTGGATCCAAGGATCCAATCACTGTACCTGCTGTCCAGGAGAAGGCTATAAAATCTTTCAATGGACCACTATGAGATATGGTGCATCAGGATCATTTCTCATTGAGAGATGGTTGAAGTCAAGCAAATGAATAGTGTAAAAAAGGGACTGGACTCTGCACGGGTATGGGACATAACCAGAGGTGCTGCAGGCAGTGGTGTTTAGGAATGGACCTGAGCCCTCATGAGCTTGGGCTGTAGATGATTATTAATTTGTTTCATGCTCTGTTTTGCTGCCAGCTCCAGACTTTGGCCTTGCTGAATTACCTGACTGTGACTTGCAAGAGCTGAGGCACATCGACTGGTGTTGCTCCCTCTCAACTCAGTCGTTGCCATCAGCCTAGCAGTATTCAGGCCCAGAAAGTACAGCAAACTTTGCTTTATTTACGTTGCTGCCGTGCTGGTCTCACATAGGCTCCCTGCCATGTCAGCCTGTTAAAGCACTCCACACCTGAGTCCTGCCTGGGGAAAAACAGACCACTGTTTTCTTCCTCCTAGAACTGTTTGTGCCAGGGATGCAGAAAACCAGATATGCCAGATCTGGGGTCTCTGCCAGCTCTCCCTTCAGGCTGACAAAGGGTCCTGCTGCAGGAGTACATTTTCCAATTGTTATTTCATTAGCATATGTTTTATAGCATCGTAATGTCAAATGCTATTTTTGGCTATGACTTCACTGATGCCTTTGCAAAGCCACACGACACAAGGAGAAGGAGGGAGGAAACAACCCAGATGATCTGTTGTTATAGCTTGAGCATGTGGGAAGCATCATCCCTTCAGCCTCCACTGAGATAGAATCTAGTCATCAAGAAGTGATTCATGCTCTGAGTTTTGACTAGATGGCCACATCCTCTGGACCAGGGTCTGAAAGGGAAATGGCACTGATGCGTTAGAAGTGGTTCTTGGGGGCAGATGGTGGTCTGGCTAGTTTGAAGCAGGAGATGGCAAAATGACTGTGGATGGCGGGGGGAAGTTTGTCACAGATTAGTGTTTCTTCTGGCTAAGGAGGACAAATAAGAGGATGTGTCACGAGGAAATGGGTGGCAGGTGGAACTATCAGCCCTATGGGAAAAAAGTAGAAATATTAAGGCAGTAGGTAAAATCTGACTGAGAACTGAATGTAAGGCCACGTCTCATTTGGAAAGGCTTGCCATGCTGCTGGATCGTGACAGACACTCCAATCTCTATGTTTATGAGTGCAGAATACAAAATTGAATATGGCATAGGTGATTTGCTTATTGTGGAACTGGTTTTGGATCATCTGTTTCCATCATGTGAATAGAAAGGATGGGTGGACAGTAAATGACACCAAGCTAGCTATGAAGTGACCACTGCTGCCTACGCACATGGAATAAAAGGAATAATAATAATAAAAAAAAGTGAAACCCAAAGCATAAAAGCCTCAGTCCTGCTGAGTGCAGGTTTTTCTGGAAGTGACAGTTTGTCCTGATGGGGCTTTTGACCTCTGCATACTGCTGCAAAGTATTTTCTGTAGTACGTGGCCTTCTGAGACAGGAGGGTTTCCTTGTGCGTTGTTTATACATTTCATAGCACAGTCATGGCCAAAAAAAGCAAAGCCAAGAAGTGCTCCTGAAAGCAAAGCCCTGCATCCAGTGCTCCTGGGTCCCAGGGAGTGAAGCAGGATCCCAGGTCTGCTTTCCTCTCCTGGTGCCTCCAGTTCCAGTTGTGACCAGAGGAGCTGGTGGATGTGGGTTCCAAACTTCCCAGGCTGGGAAGGAGCTGAGACCTGGAACCTACTCCCTCACTTCTCTGTGGGTGATTTTCTGCAAGGTTTCTGTGCAGGCAGTGGTCATTTCTTTATTCTGTCAGTTGCTGGCATTTGGAGATAGGAGAGGAAAGGTTCCCCATGAAAATATGTTGCTGCCTGTACCCTCTTCTGCCCTTCTACTAGCAGAGCAAGGTGGTGAGAAACACCCTCCTCCTCTCCAGGAGGATGAAATGAGCCCACAGACCAGAGTCATTCTGCAAACGTTTAGTGCAAGCACACTATATCAGACTGTGAACAGTGAAAACAGTAAAAGCGTTATATATCTAAGTAAGAATGAGGTACAGATTCCTGTAATGGACACCGTTGTCCTGGAAGGAAGATGTTGGGATGGATGCCAATCTGGCTGGGTCAAAAAAGTCAGTAGGTGGTGACCAATAGGACGGTACTGTATTGTATTAGGTTTCTGATCTTGGAAACGGGAATTCTTCTCTGTATCTTCAATGCCACCATGTGGTAAATATAAGAAAACACTGACTGTATATGAAAGGTCATATTTGCAGTAAAAGATGGATATATATATGAGTCTGAGCAGCCTAATCAGGCTTTAGTTTTTTTGCTTAGACAAAATTCAGTCTTAGGAATGAGTGTATTTGTGTGTGTTTTATTGCTGAAAGAGAATGAAAGCTCGATGTAGAAAACAGAAAGGAGAAGGTCAGCAGTTCAGCCATTGTAACTCACAACTGATTGTTAGTCTTTGTAAAAAACCCCAAACACAAACAGCATGAACAACAAATGCCAGTGTATGGTAGTAACTAACATGGGAAAGGAAAATGATAAATGTTTTGCAGTAATTTACCTGCCCTGCAGTGTCATAAAGTCCCAGCAAGTGTTGTTGTCCTCCCACAGTCACAGTTACTGGAAGAGAGAAACAAGAGATGTTGTTTATGCACAAGCCAGTGGCCTCATTTTCATGTGTTTTAACCATAAAATGCCAATAGACCCTTGTGCTAGGCACATTAGCACGTGTCTTACAATGTGCATACTAAACCAAGCACATCTATTCAACCCAAACTGAAGGCAATCTGAAGTCATAACAAAAGCAAATCCTTTATGCCAATCTCTTATTTCTTTACAGAGACCCCAGAGGGATGAGCTGCACACACCACCACTATCAGGCACTCAGACTGGGGGACTTTTGCTTCTGTCTCTGCAGTCACCAGCTGAGCCCCATGAAGTGCTAGGACCTGAAACCACAGCATTCCTACCTCCCCACCATGAGCACTGGGGTAGGTTTGTCATGGATCATTGAGAGGGGTTTAGGATTATTTTGTTTATTCCAGTCTGTGCAATGATGAAGCATTCAGCAGCTGTTGATATTTTGTGGGTCTCAGTAGAGATATGCTGCCTCTTTGGGCAAGCTGTAGTGTGTCATGCAACCGCAGGTAAAGCGGCAGTGCTTAAAGTGGGGCTCTGTGTTGGATGTTTCAAAGGGCAAGGAGGAAGTGGAGCACCAATATTTTGAGGGATCTTGGGGGCAGATTCTCTTGCAAATGAAGGAAAACACAGCTTAGTTTATTGAACACACTCAACATGTTTATGCCTTTCGTAAAATTCACTTTGAACTTCGGTTTGAGCCCATTGGCATTGATGAAAATGTTTTCTCATTACCTTTGGATGAACCCCAGTATTAGGGTTATTTTGCGTAAAGGTTATGATCTGTGTTAGTGACTTTTAGTTAACCAGTTAATCTGCTTAAACCATTACTACTCAGCTGGAACAAAAAGGGGAAAGGGGACGACCCATTAGTCAACAGGAAGATTTCAAACATTCACCAGGAAGGTTGCTCACAATAATGGTATTCTTGCAGCCCATGGACTATTGCTGTTTGTAAGCATGAGGGCAAACAGCTGGAATGAACACAAAGCTACGGCTGGAGTAGGGGAGGGCTAAGACTGATGCTTATTGGCTGATCACAACCTGCAATTAATGAGGGCTGGGAAAGATTAATAGAGGAGGCTTGAAAACATCACACAGGTTCTTGCTGATTTTTTCATAAAGTGATGAGGCTTTTGTGGGAGAAAAGTTCACGGAAGTTAATAGCTCCTGCACTGGGGAACAACATTCTGTTTGAAATCTCTTAGACCTGAAGTCTCTGTCAGTGTGGCTGGACAGACTGATTATTCAGCAGCTTCACTTGCTTGCAAAGCAACATGGTAATTTTGCTAGCATATAAACAGAACAAAATTGACATCTTGAAAGTACAGAGGCTCAGCAAGGACCAGACTTGCTGATGAGAGCAGGATGGGCTGCACTCACCCGCTGCTGGGGCTCCCTTGTGATGTGATGGGGAAAGAGGAGATGGGAAAGTGGCTGAGAGCACTCGTCCTGCTCCTCAGTTCAGGAGGTAGCTTGTACACAGTGCACCTCCTAGGGGAACTCAAAACAGGGCTAGCTGTTGAGCATGGATGTCCATGGGTGGACAGGGAAGCCCAGGAAGGAGTTACCACGGTGGGGAGATGGGTACCAATTCAGACAGGAGACAGTCCAGATATCCCATCACCTTCCTTCAACATGACTTTGCTCTGCTTGAGGACCAACTGTTGGAAGATATACCCTTCAGCTGAAGGCAGTTCTCCAGCTGTGGTGTGTTAGCCATGCAAAGCGAGATGCTTATAGGACAGCTGTGTGGCCATGGGGTGCATGGAGGTGCAGGTGGTCTAAAGTGTCTGACAAATATGAAGAGACATTTGCCGTATGTCGATACTGACATAGTTATGCAGCCCTGCCTCTCATGCTGGCTAACCCTGAGCACAGGCAAACAGATCTGGGATCTGCTTACAAAGATGAGCTCAGGTCTCTGGAGTTTTACAGACTTAAAAGTCAAACTGAAATTTACTCTGTCCAGGCTTGGATTGCTGTGAAGCTTTCCTGGCCCATCCCTTGGTGGCATCTGAGTGACAGAGCTACACTGGCAAAAAGCCCTGATGCAGGTACAAATTGCTGTCTTGTTCCAGTAGTTGATATGGTTTGGAGATAAGCTCTTTGCATAGAGGTCCAATCTGTCTCTGGTGCGCTATGCTTCGCCAGAAGGATATGCTGCAACAGCTCCTAAACTATTATGTGCACTCTGCGGTCCATGAAGTCATGATGGATATTTTGCAACAGGTCTGTGGAGCCACACACTGAACAGTTATTGATTTTGCAGTTCAGTCTGGCTCTTGGTGACCTCTGGGAAATGCTGAGGGGGAGTAAAGAGGTTGTTGGTGTCATGCCATTACTCTTCACAAACACAAAGGCTAAGAAAGACAAGTCTTTTTGATAAATATACCCTGAGTCTACCTAGCTTGCACATCATGTTTTAATTCTTCCTATAGCATCCTGCCTCTTACAGGTCCTGCAGTGAATTTTTGTGTGGTACCAGTCATATCTTTTTTCTTTTTCATTTTCTTGCTTTCTCTTTCTTTTTTCTCTTTCCTTTTTCTTTCACTTTCTCTTCCCCCCCTCCAACCTTTATATTTTCTTTCTTATTGTCAGTTATTCTAATCTGTTTCATCATGAGAAAATATCCTTCATGTCCACATCATCTCCCTAAGTTTACAGTTGCCATCCCAGCAAAACTATCTTGTTGGCTAAACTTCAGCAACAGGCAAACTGCCGTCTTTGGATTCCTGACTCTGAAGCAGTGGAGACCAAATAGCTCACACTGACATTCCAAATAATCACTGGCTCTTGAAACAGCAATGTCTGGATTAATGTATCGGTGCTGAAACTTCCACTACTTTCCTGCAAGCAAAATAGATGTCAATTTAAATGTTTTTTCGCCTGTGAGAACATTATGGTATTTTTTACTGAGAATTTATCAGTCCTTCTCTGTTGGGCTAAAGGTTGTTCAGTGTGTCCACTTGGTAGGTCATATTTATGAGCAGAGATTGCTCTGCTAGATTTGTAGGCCTTACTTTTGGCTTTATCCCAGTTTACTTTTATTTACTCTGTTACCATCTTTTTCTGTTCTCTCTGTGGCCAACCCCATGGGGAGCCAACAAGGAATTCCATTCCAGTCATAGGGGTAATGCAGGCTTCTTTACAGGATTGCGAACTCAGCTTTATGAACAGTCTTGGAGTAATAAGAAAAATATGAACTCTCCTTGCCATTTACTGGCTATATTAATATATTGATTACTCACTGAAACAGCACGGCCTTTAACACTGAGCACAGTGGGGACTGCAATAAAGTATGGCTGAATGCTTGCATGGTCCTTGTTCTCATTTGACTCCAGTCTGGGTTGCAGCAGATGATGTGACAGAGCAGACATTTTTCCTCCTTTCACTGGGTGATTTTAACCAAGTGCAGGATGTGTAAAACACTGCTTCTAAGATGCTGGTTAGATCAAAAATTAGCTGGGTATTGCTTGCTCAAGTTTGAGTAACTATTTTGGGTCACCTCCAGGGCTTTGTCACAGGTCTGTGTGCCTGAAGGGTTTGCTAATAGCCTTCAACACAGGGCTCTGAAACATGCTATCTCACTTGGAGGCCACAGCAGAAAGGCAAGGTGCTGGATGGAGTTATTGTGTGGGCTGGATCTGGTGTGTGGACCGGATCTGGTGTGTGGGCCATCAACTGATCTGAACTGGGAGCTTGGGAGCCTTTTTTTTAAAATAAGTGGTTAGTTTGTGCTCCTGGGGACAATGCAACAGTTTTTGTTGGTGTTCTTGTTGCTCAGGTTGCCCCAGATCCACCTATCAATGGTCACTTGTTGCCAAACTCTTCCCCTGTTGTGTTTCATTTGCTCACAGCAAAGTCCTGGTGACGTGCTGACTGAACGCATGGAAGAGCCCTTGAGCCACACAACATTGTCTGCATTCACAGAAAGGGGACATAAATTATCTGCTGCCCTTCCAGAGTCTATTATGTTGATTAATAGCACAAAACCCCACGTAAGTCTTTGGTATGACACCAAACCAGGATGCAATAGCTCTGATGCACTTAGCTGTGGTACAAGAGAGTGGATGTGCCCATCATGGGGTATTTTTCTACGCCTGTGAAAAATGCTTGCAGAACTAAATGACTAGCCGGAATATACACAATAGCTTAGGCAGTGTCTAATATGATACTGCATGTGAGAAGTCATCTATTTACTCTGGTGTCTTCCTGCCAATAAATTAAGGTCCAGCTGCTTTGGAGAGAGATGCCAGGAGCCTGACAGGGAGCAGAGATGGTAGCACCTGCCTGGCTGGGAAGGCTTTCTCATAATTTTTTGGTAAATTAGTCTGCGACAAGCCTCAGACTTTCACAAGGGTCATCATCGGCCTTTTTCAGCAAGCTGAGTATTAAGTTTGTGCATTTCTCTGTTCACTACGATTATCTGTACCAGATGCATGTTACTTAACACAGATTAATGGGTCAGGGTTTTTTGTTTGTTTGCTTGTTTTTGTTGTTGTGTTGTGTTGTTACTGCTTTAAGTTGACCAAATTTTTCATTTCTAGATAGCAAGATCTTTACATATGTGCCCTATAGATTTCCTTTCCCTTCCAAAGGTGCTTGCTCATGCAGGCCTCGCCCAAGAAGTATCGATACTGTTTTAAACTCTTGGCTTCATCTTGTGCCCAGTTTCACAATGCTACTTCAAAACAAACTCCTTTGCTCCTGCATATATTTGTTGAGTGAAGCTCTACACGAGATTGTAACTGGATCTGATCAATGTGCTGAATACACATCAGATACTAAGGAGGGAGGATAGCAATGAGAAATAAACTAAGCAATATTTTTGTCTTTAGTATACATATGCACACACACATGCACATGCACATTTTAGATATAAAATACATAGATGTATGTATATTTCAGTTTTTTAGTTGAACAAAATTTTAAGTTGTAAGGTAAAATATTTTGCTTTAACTTGGGGCATTCCAATCATGCCCAGGACATTTGGAAAAGGGAAGGATTCAAATCCACAAAGGAACATAGACTTTATTGGCAAAATAAGAGGTGAACCTCTTCGTATTCAGTGGCAAGGAGTGGAACCACAGTCACCTTGTAAAATTAGAGCACCTCACAGGCAGGCGAGAACTGAATTTCCTTCTCCTCAGTTCTTGCAGCAAATAAACTGATACACTTTCTTCCTTGTGAATATGCCCTAAAACTGCCACAGCACCAACCTGTGAAATCAGCACATTTACATCAATGCCAGAACCATTCATTCCCAGTTTCCTCTGTGTTCTTTACCAAAGTTATTGTAAAGTAATTAATATAAAGAATTAATTCAAATAAAATGGTCAGGTATCTAAGTAACTGAACTGAAATTACATATCACAGGCTTTAAGAAGCAAAATCTTTGAATAGGCCACAGAAAAGCCAAAGTAAATGTGAAAAGTGAATTCTTGTAGCACCTTCTAAGTGTTTCAGGTGCATTTATGAATCCTGTTTTGAGTTGTACCTGTGATTAGAAATAACTTTCTTTTACTGATTCAGGGGTAGGGCTGCCAGGGATTAATCTTTCACATGCTACTTTAGTTTTGGTTGGGTCAGTATCTGAGGAACTTTATTTTAGCTGCTGTAGACCATTCTTCAGGAGATGTTACATTGCAGCAGCTGGAGCTGGGAGCACTGGAAATCTGCAGATGAAAGCCCTGGGGATGCTACAGTCTGGCAGCCACAAAAGGAAGCCAGTCAAAAAAAGAGTAAGAAAGACCTTAATGTCATTAATGACATCTCCTAATCATTCAGGCCAGGAATGACAATCAACTCAACTGAACTCTAATGACTGCTTTCGACTTTATCTAGAAGGTGTTGCAAAAAATATGTTGCAGTGTCTTTTCCTTTGAAATATTCCTTTTGCTTTGATTGAATGCAATGCTACAACATTTTGTGGCAAACACACCCAGTGCAGATAAGAGCTGGTGTTACAGGACCCTTGGCTCACTCAGGGTCTGCCAGTGCCCTGTGACTGAGGACTGGGCCATTCTTCACTTCCACGTGTAAGGGTCATCTCCAGGAAATTGAATCACACGTTGCTCATGGCAAGTTCCCTCATTTCCTGCTTCATGGCAAACAAGATCTGATTACACCCAAATTGATTTTCTACTTCAGACTTATCATGCAGCTTAAGTATATTCTTTCTGAAAGGAAAATCAAAACCATGCTGTTTTGCCCTGAAATTGGCCTTAAATACCACACTTTAGATGTAAATTATATTAGATGCCTTTAATTGCTTCTGTAATCATCTACCACTAGCTTGTATGGGCCTCTGAGAGACAGCATTTTTCAAAAGAAGGGCTCTGAGTAAACCTCACCATTTTCTGTCACCTCATCAATGGATGAGGTCTATGTTCTGCTGAGCAAATACTTTTGCCCATCTGATATTTACAATATCTGAAAAATATTTCCAGTCTGCTCCCTGCAGTGGGAGGACAGAGAGGCCTCCAGGGCTGAGATTCAACTGATTTCACTCAGTATAGCTCTTGGTCTAATGAGGTGGTGAGGAATTCACTGCTTTGTCTTCAGGCCACAGACATTTGGTGATTTTAAAGCCAGATAAGATTCATAGCATCATTTATTCTGCTCTAAATATCTTATCTAGTGTCTTTCTACAAGGCATATTTTCTTGTTCTTATATCATTCCTGTAGCCCCTTTCCAAATTCTTTTTCAAGCAGCCAGTATGACTAGACAGTGTGGTCTAGCAATGGTTTCATTAGCAATCTAGCCAGAGGTAACATGACTTTCCTATTTCTACCTGTCACCCCTCAGTGGCTGATCTAAAACTTGCATTGGTTGATTATCCTTGTTATTTAATGAGTCTTGCAGTACTTTATGATTTTCTTAAGGCCAAAGTCAAGTCATTCTTGGCTTTTGTATTTGTAAGCCTTTTTATTACATTCTTTTTAACTCCGTGGTTGTATGGAAAATCTGGAGACTGTAACTCGAATGCCCACTCAAGGCATTTCACAAAAGGGGAGGAAAACAGTCGTGCACATGCAATGCTTTTATGGTATAGAAGTTAATGCTAAAGACCTTTGAAAGTCTGAGACTGACTATGCAGAAACAAGATTTTCAGGTACGTCTGGAAGCATCAGAAAAGCAATTATCTAAACACTTTTCAGTGTTTTCTTTCCAAGCATCTTTCCACTGCCTCGAGGGATTGCTTTTCACCTTGGACTAATTTCTTGCACATGGCAAGGGGCACCCCGTTCCACCCTCCCCTCTGCCTTGTCCTTATGGGTTTGAGGATTCCAATGGAATTGGTGGGAAATTGCCCAACCCAGACTCACTCTGGAGCTGCACTGGGGAAGCAGGCTGACATCAAATGATAGCTCTGTTGTCCCATTCTACAACAGGAATAGATTCATTTAGACAGTGTCATCCTATTGGAAGATTCATGACTTGTACTGTGTGGCTTTTTAAAATCTTAAGAAGAAAAAGGCTGCATATTTTCACAGCTGGGTATTTGCTATGCAGAGACAGAACACAGAAGAGATGTACCAGTCCACCAATCATTTTTATTCAAGCAGCTGATATGAAATCCTGTTAATCTTTCAAAATACATTGAGAAGTCAGACTTCAGTATTGGCTAGCTTAGATGACAAAGAACAATACAAAAGCAGTGGAGGTTGATTAGGAAGATCAAGCAGAATGAATCTGGTCCAGAAATGGATGAAATAAAATGGGAATTCCCAAAGCATTCAGAAGAAGCACAACATTAAAACATGAGCCAGCTTCTTCCCAGTCTGGGACATTACTTATTTATAGACAGCATGAATGAGGTTGATTTATTGGAATCATTGACCTCATTGTTTGTAAAATCAGCACTGGAGGATTTTCCCTGCATTTCAATGAGTTATTGCTTTGCTAATCAATCCTTGAGCAAATTCAGCTTCACTGATACCAGAGCCCGAGAAACCTTGGGATCTCTGCAAGAAAAGCTGAGCCCAGTTTCTCCAGTAGTACAGTCCTGAGGGACCTCTTGGGACCTCAGTGTTGTGTAAAGCTGTGCTAGATGGAAAAGGCTAACATGATTATAGTGCCCAGGGAATTGAAGAACAATTAACATTGTGTCTAAGAGAGTGGTTTGTTAGATCTCATTTTGCCTTAAACAGAGAGCTGTACACTGCAGCAGACTGGGAGGTGCTTCCTCCTCACTGTGCACCATCAACTGTCCAATGAAAGGCAGTTCTGCTCCTGAGTTAGAAACTAATAATAACTGTCTAGGTAAATGCACTAAATTTGCAGGCTAATAAACTCTGATGTGTGCATTTCAATGATACTCTAATTGAGGGTCTTTTTGCTCTTTATTGAAAGTAATAGCACTAAACCCAATCAAATACTAAATAGGGGAACAAATGTAGTATTAAAGAATATACATAGATAAAATCTGAATATATTATAAAAAATATTATGATCGTTCCTAAACAGTGAAGAGTACTAGATATCTTCTTAACCCTGATGGAGGGGAAGTGCCCCTTCTGAGACCATGTTATTGTCTGTGGCACTGAAGTGGATGAAAGGAACAAAAATTTTGGCTATGACTGCAGTATAAGCCTATATAAAAAGTGAAAGGCAGCATGTAGATTTTTTTCTATACTTAAAGCTCTATTGAATATTTTGAAGCTCCCATCACCATAAAGCAGTATCTAGGAATATCTGTATTTCTGAAGCTAGATTTATGATTCAAGTCAATAGCAAAGGTGATAGAGCTCTGAGATTTTTAAAGAGTAACTCATAATTGGAGTAATCTTATTAGTATTTTAGCTACCTATGCTGACCTGACCTGCAAAGACCAGATACTATGGTATTTTATGTGTATTTTAAGACAGATAAAGTCAGTCAAGACTCTAAATCAACTGTTTAGTGAAACCTAAATGTGAAGGATGTGTTTGGAGTCTCAAAATTGATGCTGAGATCATAGTAAACAGAACAGGGAGTGTGAATTTTACTCCAAGGAGAAACAGTGGAAATAAAGGGAGCCTTTGACTGTTTGCCTAGCTTCTCTCTCCTGTCTACGTAAGGCAAAAGACACTCCTCTAGCTCAACTGAGTGCTGAGGAAAAGACTATCTCCAAAGCTATGTCAAGCATCTCACTATCAAGGGAACATGAGACTTGGCAAATAGCATCAAAATAAATGGAAGATTAGGGGCAAAATGGACAAATTTTACTGAAATATATCCAGGCAATACACAAGGTGCTTCCCAGAGCATGGGAGGACAACTCTTTCTGTATGGTTGGAATGAATCAAGGCAGCTTTCCACTACTCTCACTGCTCAAGGATCAAAACTAGGATTTTTTGCCTGGAAGAGAGAAAGAAAGCAGTCTGGAGAGGCAGTGCTGCCCAACAGCACTGGCTCTTTGCTGTAACAGTGTCTTCCTAAAAAAATGGTGATCTGCTTTGGTCTGGGTTAGATGGCAGTGGGAATAAATACTGCTGATGGAAGGGCACAAAATCTCTGCTCTGCAGTGAATAGGTTGTCCTCACTGTGGGCTGGATCTTCAGATGATGGAGTATCACATTGACAGAGGTCCCAGGTTCTTGATGAGAAAGAGATTTCGACAAAAGCATTTTAATCTTCAGTAGCTACACCTTTAGTGGATTGAATTCTTTGAGGACTTTGAGGCTAACAAATTAGGGAGGTTTCATTTCTGGCATTCCTGAAGAGTTCATGGCTAAGAATGGCCAAAGGCAGATAGTCTATGCTGGCCATGCTGGTTCTCAGAATTGCCTCACATTAATCAGTGTTGGTAATTGTGGTAGGACAGACAAGGAATGAAGGGTGCAGAATTAAGGTTGACCTGTCCTGGATGCTGGGTCAGGGCAGGGAAGACATGTTACCCCAGCAGTGTCATTAGTACTACAGCTTGCAGTGCACTATGGCATATCCTACTGCTGCCAGATGTGATTCAGGGGAAAAAATGGTTTCTCTATTTACCAGCTTTTCTATTTTGTCTTCAAATAAAAAAAAACAAAACCAAAACCCAACCCAAACAAATAACAGATGCCAAAGCTAGAATGGAAGAAAAATGTATCTATAGCATACACAGAAGGCGACAGGAGCGCGTCTTCCATAAAAACCTGGTGTTAGAGGAAATACCATAGATGTGCAGGAATATAAACCAGAAAGCAGCAACTAGTTTGGCTGCTGTTTGTGAAGAGCCTGAGTTCCCTATTCCTTACATTCAGGTGCCAGGCAAGCTGACCAAATTTGCTCTGAGCTAGCTGCTGTATATAATGCAAAGATGTGGTTAGTGATGGGCCAAGGGGTTTTGCGTGCTGCATTTCGGGCATCATTCCAGGTTTATGGTATTGTAACTTAAAATAGCATCTGATCCTTTGAGCTGTGAACCGCTGGGGCAGTGGCACAATTGGCACACTGAACTGAATCGAGCTGTCTCCAGTGTAATGCATTGCATGACATGCTACGGCAAGTGCAAGAGTTCAGGAGCATTTGGTTTGCTCAAACTGCAGCACTTCCATAGCTGACATTTTACATATCACTAACCTTGTCTGGGGCAAGGGGAAGATTAAATGACATTTTGAGACTTCTTCCAACACCAGCCTCTCTGATGCTTTGTCTGCATCCTGTTTAAGTTTGACATTAATGCTGGCTTCTCCTGTGCATTTTTCCCTGAGAAGCATTGCCTGAAAGGGCTTGAAAACAAAGTACCTGTTCCTGAACCAAAGGAGGACCATGGCAGAAACTCTGGTTTGCCTTTCACAGAAACAGAATTGAGCCCATTATACTTAGCACCAGGACCAAATTTCAGCTGCTATTTACCCTGCAGCTTGCAGAGATTAGGCGAACATTTGTGCAGCAGCTCTAAACCTATATGACTTAGGAAGCAACAATGTTAAACACCATAGACAAAAATCTTGGAAACATTTAAACTTCCTGATAAGAAAATCTTAAGTACCATAAAGGTTTTAAATGCTGTTAATGCTTTCTCTACATCCTGCTGAGAAGCCTTCCACTTTTCTTTCCAGCACAGCCCCTGCAGACAATGAGGTGATTGCAATCTTGGAAAAGCAACAGATGCAGATGGATGAAATGCCTGATCTTAACCCTCTGTGTGTTTGTGTGTGTGCACGTGAAAGGGAGAGGTGAGTGCAAACCCAAGCATAGGATACCCTTATCCTTTACTCAAGCATGATTGTGCTCATGTGAAGCAGAGCATGGTCCAGCCCCCATGATCTAAGAAGGGTACTTCCTACCACTAGGGGTGATTTGAAGGCATTTTCAGCACACACTGGGTCTTGCAGGAGAGCAAGAGACTGCATTTTGCCTGCAGCCCAGCCAGTGTGCTGGATGTACAGAAGAGGTGTTGAAGTGCCTGCTTGAGCTGAGACCAGAGGATTTTTTCATTTGGACAGAGAAACTAAATCCAAATTCCACTCTAGAGCTGGTCAGGGATTTTCAGCTAGGAAAATCTACAGAATCAGAAGTTTCCACGAGAACCTGTCACTTTCAACAGAAGAGTTCTGATGTTTCCCCTGGGAGAGGTGAAGTGAAATGATGTGAAATAAGTGACCCTGATCTGAACTTTTCCCTTTATTGAAAATACCTGAACCAGTTTATGTAAAGCTGTTTTCCTGCCATAAGGGTAATGCATGCTGTGAGTGGTGACTCCTGCACTGGGATGAGTAACCTCTGAGGTGAAACCAGCCAGCCAGACTCAGGATGCTATGGGCATCACGGTATCTGGTGACTTGCTCAGCAATGGGCAATGCAGCCTGGTCTGGGAGCAAAACACAAACACCTGGATCTGGGCTGTCAGCTGCCATGGAGTGATTTTCAAAATGGCAAAACAAGGTTTACCATAGATTTCAAAATTTTCAGGTTGTTGCAAATGCATTAAACCTAAGGCTTGCATGGATCGATGTGACCACCACATTGAGTTAAAAGTTCTGAAGTGAAACTGTTGAGTTTTTCCAGAAGAGCATTTATTTACAATTTTTATTTGCAGAATGTTTGCTCTTCAGAAAATTTTATAATTTTTAACCTTTCATTCTCATGTAAAATGAAAATTAATTCTGAAATGTGTAGCTTTTCCAAGAGACAGAAATTTGTGACTGGGTTTCTGCTCTAGCCAAAGCTCTTTAAACTTCTGACTCTCAGGTTAGTATTAATTAATTTAACTTTCAACATTTTTAATGATAATCGTTCCATGATTGAATACATTTTTTGAATCAAATCACTTGTTTCAATTGGTTGAATTTTAAGGAATGTCTTGTATTCCCTGTTAGCTGTAACTCCATTTAGACTTTATTTACCTTTGAAAAGATTTATTAGGTTTCATTCACCTTTTTTTTCACCTTGTGAACACCTGAGGCAGCTCTGCTGAGCTCAGAAAAATTACTTTTGGTTGGGAGAAACATCAATCATAATGTCTTGTAGCTGGGAAAAGAAGTGAACTGATTTTGAAACAGGCAGTGTATATTTTTATGTAAATTGCTCTTAAAATGTTTTGATCTTAAAAAGCAATGGTCACTGGTTGCAGAAGAGCAGAAATTTATGATAAAATGAGTATTTTTATATCATTTGCTTTTTTCTCTTAAGCAAGAAAGGAAGATAATCAGCAAAATATAGGATAGCAGCAAATACCTCAATTAAAACCCCAAAATATTAGCCAACATGAAATTGGGAATCTCTGCAAATTATTTTTTCATCTGACAAAAACATTTATTTTCCACCTAGCTTTATTTAAGGCTGTATTTTCTTAATGATTGGTTAATATATGCAGCTCTTTAGAAGAGGCATTTTGAGAGACCATTTTAAACATCATGCCTGGTATTTTTCTCTATTTCACACTGCACTCCCGAGAGCTGAGCAGTTATTTCCCCCTTGTTTTCTGGAGCTTTAATCTGTATTAGAAAATGTTGACACGCTTCTTCAGCTACATGAAAGTGCCACTAATGGGGATCACATCTACTTCAGAGGAAAGGACTTTAAAGAAAAAGCACAGAACATCGCAGATAAAGGAAGAATGAATCAAGGTAGAAAATCCACAGCTACTTCCCGCAAATGATTCGCAAGTATGATGTGAATTGTATCTTTGATTTGAGTTACTGGTAAGCACGGTGAACGGATTTTAAGCAGCATATTTTACACGATCAGACACATCAAAAACCTTGTTTATAAGGAAGACATTGTTCTCTGTTTCTATTTTTATAATGGCAACACCTCAGATTATGACTCCATTGTATTAGGCTGGCGAAAACAGGCAGAGAGAGGCCAGTCTGGCCCTGCAGAGTAAGCATGCCAACAATGAAGGTGGAGAAAGAAAATTTCCTGTTTCACAGCAAGGGAAACAAGGTGCACAGAGGGGATACTGCTGTTTGGGACCATGCAGGGAAGCTGGGGTACAAAACCCCAAGCTTTAGTTTGCGGCTTCATCTCAAAAGCAAGGAGTCTTTGGGTTTGGCCATCGTTGTGGGCAGCACATCCCGGTAGGTGATGCTCAGAGCCTGACCATCATGTCCTGCCCAACCCGGTGGGACAGTCAGGGGTCCTCTTCTCTTGCAGGTACTGGGAGCTGTCGAGAACAGGGCATGTTGCTCATGTGCGCTTTTGGAGAGCAGGAGTCCCTGCAATATTTTATTTGAGCTGATTTCCCTGACAAGAAGATTAGAGTGGCTAAACGTTGCTGCTGCTGGAAATTGATTTTGAGCATCAGCAAGGCAAGAGCTTGCCTTGGCCACAGGTGCCTGGCAGGGATTGTTTCATGGGATGTTGCTGAGTTTCCAGGCATGCTGTAATTTTCCATTGATTTTTAATGAAACAGTGCTGATGCTTTTATAACAGGCACTTTGGGGTCTTGCACTGACTTTGTCCAGAGCCAAACTATCAGATAGCATTTTTTCTTGGTTCCTGCCCTTTCAGAGTTACGTGTCTGACAGATGCCCAGAAATTAATTCAGAAAGTGCATCCACAAAGAAAGCAGACTGCCAGATTAAGCAAAACAGATATTAACTCAGACACCTCTAAGCTCAGCTGAGGTGGACTCTTGCACATGGAAAAAAGCTGAGCTGTGGAAAATATTTCTTTCTTGTGTGTTTTTGGCAGTTTAAAAGAGTTTTGAGCATTTTTGCCCATTCTCATAGCAACAAATTTAGAAAACACTGAAAACCCCTCAACTCTCTGTTTTGGTGCCACAAAACCAGAGTGAACAAAACAGCATGCAGCATTTCAAACCGAAAATCCAGCAAAGAACCAGTGGCTGTTTGAAAGGCAGCAGCAAACCAGGTTGGCTAGCGTCTGGGCACGTGCAAATCCATGTGGTCATTTCACTACAGCAGCAGATGAGCACTCTGTTACCTGACTTTAAATGTCCTCATGGTAAAAACAGGTAAGGAAAAGGCAGGTAAAAGCAAGCTGAGAGATTCTTGGGTGGGTTTAGCCATTTTGTGCTGCACCTCTCGCTCATGCCAGTGGACATGAGCAAGTGCTGTGGGGCCAAGTGCTGGTTTAACAGAGACACAAGTGAAGAAGCTCATGGCTGCATGGATGATAGAGGTGTCAAGGCTCTCCTGTACCAGTCCTAGGCTCGATTTTGGAGACCTTTACTGCTGTCACAGACTGGCATTATTAAGGATATCTCTGTGGCTGCTTTCAAACCCACCCATATAAGGACAGCTGCCACCGAGCTGCATCAGGAGAGAAATGCAAGGGGGAGGTTGATGCTGGTTTTAAACCCTGTCTGATGCTGTCTGCATGAGTTGGAGGGAGCACACTGTATGTCTGGGATGTGTAAAACTGTCTGCCCAGCTGCCTGCTAGTGTTCTGATGCGCTGTGGTGCTCTGATCTGCAATTAGTGGCCACATCATGTGCTCAATTGTGGCTTGTGGCAAAACAAAGTGGAAGGAAAGAGGAAGCAAGTGTGTACCACAGAGGTTTGTCCAAAAGCCCAAAGAAACTGCTGTAAGATAAAGAAAAGCCCAAGTTTTGTTTCAATTGCTGATATATTTAGTGCTTTGAGCAAAGCACCTTTTCTCTTTTCCTTCTGTTTGTTCTTGTTTCATCCTAGCATTTGTCACAGGAGGAAGGGTAAAAGATTTTTACTCTCTTTAAGTACATTATACTCACTTATTTTTACTTTTTCTTTGCCCTCAGGGTTATCCAGAGCTCCCCCATCAAAAAAGCACCAGGACAAAAATAATGCATGAAGTCAACAGCCAACATGTAGATACCCAACATAGTACCTACATGTTGGCTATTGATTTTATGCAACCAGGCAGGGAGCAGGTGCAAGGAAAAGGTTGTGCAATCTTGACGGTGTGGGAACCAGGAGCAGAAGGGTGAGGAAAGTGCTGCTTGGTGGATTTTCTCCAGTCTCAGCCTCTCAGCCTTTCCACTGTCTGTGCCACTGCCCCTTTGCCAGCTCTCACAGCAGCCCAACAAAAGGCTCCCCATCAGCCAGAGCCCCTCTGTGGGTCATAAACAGGCTCTGCCTGTACCTGAACCGACCCAGTGCTGCTGGACAATGAACTCTTTACATAGCCCTTTCAAGAGGCCACAAGGGAGTGTAGACAAGAGAGGACCCTTTCCTAGTGCAGCTTGCCAGCAGCAAGCTCTGTGTGTGTGCACACAACATTTGCTTTTGTGTGCGTGCTCCTTTGCCAAGTGACATTTTCCATGGATGCTGGCTGAGATCAGTCTGCACCTGCACATGTGTGTGTAACCAAGGCTGTGATTAGCTTGTTTGTTTGAACAACTGTGATTTCAGCTCTGTTTTATTTTTTATTCTTTTTGCCCATATGCGTACAGCTTCGGTTTCTAGGAATTTGATCTCCTGCATATACCAAATCTGTGCTTCAATAGATGCACTGCAATTACTGCCCTCTCCTACTGTACAAATCAAACTTGCTGTTCATCTCTTTCCCTGCTGGCGTACAATCACTTTGTCTGTTGTTCGGTTTTGAAGTATTTGTCATCATAGCAAGAAAGTAAGCTGTGATACCTGGGAGTTATTTCTACATTGTTTTGATGTTATGCAGGGAGAAAATGAGAAGGGCAAAAGCCCAGCTAGAACTTAATCTGGCTACTGCTGTAAAAGACAATAAAAAATGTTTCTATAAATACATTACCAACAAAAGGAGGGCTAAGGAGAATATCCATCGTTTATTGAATGTGGGAGAAATATAGTGACAAAGGATGAGGAAAAAGCTGAGGAAAAGGCTGAGGTATTTAATGCCTTCTTTGCCTTGGTCTTCAATATAAGACCAGTTGTTCTCAGAGTACCTAGCTCCCTGCGCTGGAAGACAGGGACACGGAGCAGAATGAAGGCCCTGTAATGCAAGAGGAAATGATTATTGACCTGCTACACCACTTAGACACACACATGTCTAAAGTGCCAGATGAGATCCTCCCAAGGGTACTGAGGGAGCTGATGGGAGTGCTCACAGAGTCACTTTTAGTCATTTATCAGCAGTCCTGGCTGACCAGAAAAGTCCCAGTTGACTGGAAGTGAGCAAATGTGATGCTCATCTACAGGAAGTGCCAGAATGAAAATCTGGGGAGCTACAGGCCTGTCAGCCTGACCTCGGTGCCAGGGAAGGTTATGGAGCAAATCACCTTGAGTGCCATCATGCAGGATGTACAAGACAACCAGGTGATCAGGACCAGTTTATGAAAACACTTGACTAACCTGATCTCTTTCTATGACAATGTGACCTGCTTAGTGGATGAGGGAAAGACTGTGCATTTTGTATACCTAGACCTTAGTAAAGCCTTTGACACCATTTCCCACAGTATTCTCCTGCAGAAACTGGCTTATGTCTTGAACAGGTGCATTCTTCACTGGGTAAAAAACTGACTGTATGGCAGAGCCCAAAGAGCAGTGGTGAATGGAGTTAAATCCAGTTGGCAGCTGGTCACAAGTGGTGTTCCCCAGGGCTCTGTGCTGGGACCTGGGGATGCTGATTGATGGCTGGCTGAACATGAACCAGCTTGTGCTCAGGCAGCCAAGAAGGCCAATGGCATCCTGCCTGTATCACCAGTAGTGTGGCCAGCAGGACCAGGTCAGGGATCATCCCACTGTACTGGGCACTGGGACGGCCACACCTCGAATCCTGTGTTCAGTTCTGAGGCTCTTACTGGAAGACATTGAGGTGCTAGAGCATGTCCAAAGAAGGGCAGTGAAGCTGATGAAGGGTCTAGAGCACAAGTCCTATAACGAGTAGCTGAGGGAACCAGGGTGGTTTAACCTTATTGATCTCTACAACTACGTGAAAGAAGGTTGTAGTGAGGTGGGGGTCAGTCTCTTCTCCCAAGTAACAAGAGAAAATGGCCTCAAGTTGGACCAAGGGAGGGTTAGACTGGATATTAGAAAAAATGTCTTCACTGAAAGGGTTGTCAAGCATTGGAACAGGCTGCCCAGGGAAGTGGTGGAGTCGCCATCCCTGTAGGTACTTAAAAGGCATGAAGATGCTGCACTTACTTAGGGACATCATTTAGTGATGGACTTGGCAGTACTGGGTTAACTGTTGTACTGGATGATCTTAAAGGTCTTTTCCAACCTATATGATTCTATGATTCTATTATTACATAACACTGAGAATACTCACAGAGAGCAGAGCTTTCTTTGGCTTGTCACATATACTTTTTTATATCAGATCGACAGGGCTGAATTTCATTTCGCTGTGGTTCTTAGAGGGATGCTAGAGCAAATGGTCAGCTCTTTCAGTGAATATAAATATGGAAAGATTGAAACACTTTCTGGTCTTCCTGGAGAATGACCATGTAGATACAGATGTCTGGGAGTGACTCCCTGGATTGTTTTGTCTTTGGAGGCAACTAAGATTGGAGATAGAGGTGTCCATGTAAGGTAATTGACTGTTGAAATATGTAAGGATTAGGGATATTTTGTAAATCAGAAGCAGGATTTGGAAGAGAATGGAAAAGAGAACACAGGTAGGATTGCAGCCTTCTTGCATTGCAGAATTTCCCCTTGCCAGCTGCTGTAACTGCACCATATGGCATTGCTTTAAAATCAGTGCAAGAAGTGTGAATCACAAGCACTGGTGGAAATTCCTCTGTCCCAACCCAATGGAGGCAGCAGCCATGGGGCAGAGGTATGCAACATAGCAGCGTGGCATGGGAGCAGGATGGATGAAGCTGTCTCACTAGCTGAGATGCACAGTGCTATTTTTGGCAATTGAACTGTATGGTCAGCGGTGAGTCTGGTCTGATGCAAACTGGCACACTGCACTGTTGAGGCTCATATGGCAGACACTGCTGCTTGGTGTATATTCTTGAATCGTTTCTTTCTTGCCATGCCTCTGACTTTGTTAGCTGTTTTTAATTCTCTTTCTTGTACGCATATAGTGAAATGTCTGCAATGCTGTGCTGCCTGTACCACTGGGAAGGAACAAAACTTTGCTGTACATACTGAAATATTGGCGCACATCCTACCATCCTAAAAAGTTATGCAGCAGTTCAGCCTAGGCAGCAGAAGCCTGCTGCTACTCTGTGTGTCTGGACAGGCTGGTAAGTTATTCTGGTTGTGGTTTCTACACACTTTATTTTTAGGAAGCTCCCACTGTGGTGTTTTTCCCCCTGCCTAATGTAAAAGGGTAACCCACCTCTAATCCGCTTATTAGAAGATCATCCAGCTCCACAGGTCAATGAAGAGTCAAAAGCATATTTAATACCTGAACTTTGCTGCTGGCCCCCAACTGTGGCTGGTGCTTGCAGGGAACCCAAAGCAGCTGCGCAGAGAGGAGCTGCGATGTGTCTATGCAAAAGGCAGACGAGGGCCAGAGGCCAACTGTTTCTCTGAGTCGGTGGCATTTCTTCCAGGAATTTCACTGCATCGTGACTCAAAGGTCATCTTTCTCTTGGCTAGCGAAAGACGCTGACCCTGATCCCATCACTGCTCTGGGGTCCTCACTCAAAGGCACTGATCTTATGATGTGGGTATAGAGAGGGAGGGGGGGACTATTTCCAGTTCAAAACACTATCAGGAAAGGTCTGATAAGTCCCTTCTAAGGAGGTTTCTCCTTAAATGCTGGTGTCTCATTTCCCCCCATCAAATTCCCCACGGGGTCATCATCACCATTAATCTTGCTCTGGTGGTTCACGCCGCCCTGGCCTGCACCCCTCCCCACTGGGGATAGACTTCCTGTGTCTGACTCAGTGCAGCACCGGGACCAGAGCAAGCAGACGGAAACAGAAATGGACTCTGCTCATGCATCGCATCCTCCCTATGAACACTGACATGGAGCAAAGTTCTGCCCTGCTCCACCATGCCATGCTTATCTATGTGTTGCACTCTCACACCACAGCATTCCAGCCTTTTTCAACAACTGCTGCTCCAGGCTGGCTTGCAGCATGGAGGCTTGCGTTTAGGGAATGGCAGGCTGACTTCCAGCACAGGGATCTGTAGGACTCATATTACAGTGCTTAGGAAATACCCATAAAATATCAGCTCATTACACACACTTGGTAAAGGAGGTACATCAACAATGAGTCAGATTTGCTGTTTGTCATTGCAGCTCACAGCTGAAGCACTGTGAATAACTGCGTGGCTTCCTCGGCTGCGTTGTGTACAACAGGGAGAGGAAAATACGGGGGTGGTTAATGTGCTTATGGCTTTGTTTAATGCAGTGCACTTCAAGCAATGAATCTTATGAAGTCCCTCTGACCAAGAAGGTGCCTGGAGCACCAAACTAACTCAGTGGATGAATACTGAGATCTTTCCCTGTGTCTTATGCTGGGTTTTCATGATATGTTCCTTTAAATGAATAACAATCTCCTAAGAAATTCCCTTTTGTATGGAAGTCTATAAGCGTGAGTGTTGTATTTGAAAGGTGACACCAGTTAATTTTCTCTAAAGATAGACAAACAAGGAGTTTTAGGTGTTTTTTGGAGAATACTGAACTGAATAAAATTGGGGGGGGGGGCCGTGGGGGAGGGAGGAGGCCAGTAAGCCTGTGTTAAATCAGTTCTCAGTGCTGTTGAGAGGGGCAGGGAGTGCATGTTCTTTTAT